>CM067309.1:8537331-8714831 GCA_034231615.1 Meghimatium bilineatum | reverse complement strand
TGATTTGGCCTTGTTTCCTGTGTGATGGAGTGTTTTCTCTATAGCAGCTTTTTTTAAATACACAGGAGACCGGATTTCGGTGTAAAGCAATGCCTAGTGAATAATCCTAGTGCATAATCCTAGTGTATAATCCTAGTGTATAATCCTAGTGTATAATCCTAGTGTATAATCCTAGTGTATAATCCTTCTTCTAAAAAAATATTATAGGTCTGTAACTAGGTGGTACAACTGCAAACTGGCAAGCATAATATACCAGCGATGTTTACTGCTTGCTCAAGCAGGATTTACGAGCGATGATGCTCTCATCTCCTATATGGAATGGTGGTTTCTCCAAAGCTGTCTTTCATGCCTAGAAGGCTTCAACTTTCACCAGTTTGCAATGATTTGAGACGAATGTGAGTCAAAAGCAGCATCATCAGCGAAAGAAAAGTTCGGCGTGAAGAACCTGTATTGTTGTTGTTTTAACCTCCAAGGTAAGCTAGATTGATAAGTGTACATTCCTCACCAGTTTTCCCGGACTACATCCTGCTAACATCTGGAGTGTGAGAACCAGTGCAGAAGTGGTTTGTGCTATCAGAACTAGTAGGATAAAACATTACTAGGATAATCCATGTAAGCAATAGTTGGATAAAACATCACCAGGATAATCTACGTAAGCAATAGTTGGATAAAACATCACCAGGATAATCTACGTAAGAGATAGTCGGATAAAACATCACCAGGATAATCTACGTAAGCAATAGTTGGATAAAACATCACCAGGATAATCTACGTAAGCAATAGTTGGATAAAACATCACCAGGATAATCTACGTAAGAGATAGTCGGATAAAAAATCACCAGGATAATCCACGTAATCGATAGTAGTATAAAAAATCACCAGGATAATCCAAGTAAGCAATAGTGAGATAAAACATCACCAGGATAATCCAAGTAAGCGATAGTGAGATAAAACATCACCAGGATAATCCGTGTAAGGGTTAGTAGGATAACACATCACCAGGATAATCCACGTAAGTGATAGTAGGATAAAACATCACCAGGATAATCCGTGTAAGTGATAGTAGGATAAAACTTCACCAGAATAATCTACGTAAGCGTTAGTAGGATAAAACATCACCAGGATAATCTACGTACCGGATAGTATGATAACACATCACCAGGATAATACGTGTAAGTGATAGGATAAAACATCACCAGGATAATCCGTGTAAGTGATAGGATAAAACATCACCAGGATAATCCGTGTAAGTGATAGGATAAAACATCACCAGGATAATCCGTGTAAGTGATAGGATAAAACATCACCAGGATAATCTACGTAAGCGTATCATAGAAGGGTAACAATGAAGCTTCTCAAGAGAATGAGGATAAGTATTACAAACTTTGTATGTCACAAAATATATCCCCCCCCCCCTTTTACATAACAATTCTTTGTAGAAAAAGTTATTAAAACATATGCAATTTTTCTCAAATATTTTAGAAATCTTTAAAAAATTCAAACAATTTAATTATTATACAAATAGAACAAACACTGTGCTGGCGTAATTATTTTGTCAACCCACATCTCCTTGTCAACAATTCTGAACCACCATCTCGTTGTCAACAACTGACAAACTTAATCAGATTCCTATCTCCTTGTCAATAACTGTCAAACTTAATCAGATCCCTATCTCCTTGTCAATAACTGTCGACATTATTCAGAATCCCATCTCTTGTCAACAACTGTCAAACGTATTTATGCATCCCCCCCCACGCCCTTCTAATTATTGACGTAATCTATGAACGGCCCTTTGTTGAAAATACTCTTGAAATCGTTGATCGCCGCTGAGAATGATCGTCATCTGAGTAAGAAATAACACTCGGGAGTTATCTCACCATTGCAAAAAGGGGGTCAAAACAAAGACATGTTTCTTCTTCTTCCTTTGCGTTCGTTCTCAAACTCCTGCAGATTAGCAGGATGTAGTCCGGAGAACGGAATGTGTTGTGTCATGGTTTACAGCATTGTTGCGATATCTGCGCCTTTCGGCATGACACATCCGACTTCAGCAAGGCTTTGGGTTACTGACCCTATATAAGATAGGACAGCCAACTCCATCCCATAACCTCCTTAGTCGCCTTTTACGACATCATGGAAGGTAAACAGTGTTGCTATTCTTTGCTCCCCTTTCGGGCCTCGGCAACACACGGGCGTGAGATATGTTTCAAATGGTACATTAACTAAGAAGAAATAATGATTCCTTTTTAAGACCAAAACTGACGAATGTCTAAGATGAAACACTGACGCATGTCTAAGATGAAACATTGACGCATGTCTAAGTCGCTAAACTGACGCATGTCTAAAACGAAATACTGACGCACTTTTAAGTCAAAATATCTCACGCATGCCTAAGATTACATACAGACGCAAGCATAAAATAATATACTTACGCATCTGTAAGGCAATACACTGACACAAGTCTAAGATCTGTTACACTGACACAAGTCTAAGATCTGTTACACTGACACAAGTCTAAGATCTGTTACACTGACACAAGTCTAAGATCTGTTACACTGACACAAGTCTAAGATCTGTTACACTGACACATGTCTAAGATCTGTTACACTGACACAAGTCAAAGATCTGTTACACTGACACAAGTCTAAGATCTGTTACACTGACACAAGTTAACGATCTGTTACACTGACACAAGTCTAAGATCTGTTACACTGACACAAGTTAACGATCTGTTACACTGACACAAGTCTAAGATCTGTTACACTGACACAAGTCTAAGATCAGTTACACTGACACAAGTCAAAGATCTGTTACACTGACACAAGTCAAAGATCTGTTACACTGACACAAGTCTAAGATCTGTTACACTGACACAAGTCTAAGATCTGTTACACTGACACAAGTTAACGATCTGTTACACTGACACAAGTCTAAGATCTGTTACACTGACACAAGTTAACGATCTGTTACACTGACACAAGTCTAAGATCTGTTACACTGACACAAGTTAACGATCTGTTACACTGACACAAGTCTAAGATCTGTTACACTGACACAAGTCTAAGATCAGTTACACTGACACAAGTCAAAGATCTGTTACACTGACACAAGTCAAAGATCTGTTACACTGACACAAGTCTAAGATCTGTTACACTGACACAAGTCTAAGATCTGTTACACTGACACAAGTCTAAGATCTGTTACACTGACACAAGTCTAAGATCTGTTACACTGACACAAGTCTAAGATCTGTTACACTGACACAAGTCTAAGATCTGTTACACTCACACAAGTCTAAGATCTTTTACACTGACACAAATCTAAGATCTGTTACACTGACACAAGTCTAAGATCTGTTACACTGACACAAGTCTAAGATCTGTTACACTGACACAAGTCTAAGATCTGTTACACTGACACAAGTCTAAGATCTGTTACACTGACACATGTCTAAGATCTGTTACACTGACACAAGTCAAAGATCTGTTACACTGACACAAGTCTAAGATCTGTTACACTGACACAAGTTAACGATCTGTTACACTGACACAAGTCTAAGATCTGTTACACTGACACAAGTTAACGATCTGTTACACTGACACAAGTCTAAGATCTGTTACACTGACACAAGTCTAAGATCAGTTACACTGACACAAGTCAAAGATCTGTTACACTGACACAAGTCAAAGATCTGTTACACTGACACAAGTCTAAGATCTGTTACACTGACACAAGTCTAAGATCTGTTACACTGACACAAGTCTAAGATCTGTTACACTGACACAAGTCTAAGATCTGTTACACTGACACAAGTCAAAGATCCGTTACACTGACACAAGTCTAAGATCCGTTACACTGACACAAGTCAAAGATCCGTTACTCTGACACAAGTCTAAGATCTGTTACACTGACACAAGTCTAAGATCCGTTACACTGACACAAGTCTAAGATCCTTTACACTGACACAAGTCTAAGATCCGTTACACTGACACAAGTCTAAGATCTGTTACACTGACACAAGTCTAAGATCCTTTACACTGACACAAGTCTAAGATCTGTTACACTGACACAAGTCTAAGATCCTTTACACTGACACAAGTCTAAGATCCGTTACACTGACACAAGTCTAAGATCCGTTACACTGACACAAGTCTAAGATCCGTTACACTGACACAAGTCTAAGATCCGTTACACTGACACAAGTCTAAGATCCTTTACACTAACATACGCCTAAAACAATATACTAATGCATGTCAAGGACCATAAATTGACTCACTTCTCATTCGATGAACTGACCCACTTCTCAGACAATAAACTGACCCCGGTCTAAAACGATAAATTAACCCATGTCTAAAACAATAAACTGACCCACGCCAAGAATGATAAACTTACGCATGCCTAAAGCTATAAGCTGACACATGTCTAAAACGGTAAGCTAGCACATGTCAAAATGATAAATTTGCACATCTCTAAAACGGTAAAATTATCCCCGTCTAAAACGAAAAAATGACGTAGGTCTAAAAAAAGATAAACTGACGCATATGTAAAACGATAAACTGACACATCTCTAAGACGGTAAACTGACCCTCGTCTAAAACGACAAACTGGCACATGCATAAGACGAAAAACTTACGTTCGTCCTAAACGATAAACTGACGTATGTCTAAGACGATAAACTGACCCCTGTCTAAAAACGATAAACTGGCACATGTCTGAAACGACAAACTGATGCATGTCTAAAACGATATACTTTGACGTATCCAAGATGATAGATACACTGAATGTTTTTGGATGAAGTCCCAGCCTCAGACATGGACAACGAACACGCTTATCAGAATCTACAGCCTGGTTTATCAGCATTCGACAGGAGATGTTGGTTTCTTAACAAATACAACATAAGCGTTACGTCTGGGGGAGGTTAATCCATTGTAGGTACATGTCGGGGAGAGAGGGAATAGAGGCTGCATGTGGTGGAGAGAGAGAATAGAGGATGCATGTGGGGGAAAGAGAATAGAGGATGTATGTGGTGGAGAGAGAGAATAGAGGATGCATGTTGCGGAGAGAGATAATAGAGGATGTATGTGGTGGAGAGAGAATAGAGGATGTATGTGGTGGAGAGAGAATAGAGGATGTATGTGGTGGAGAGAGAATAGATTATGCATGTGGGGGAGAGAGAGAATAGAGGATGCATGTGGGGGAAAGAGGGAATAGAGGATGCATGTGGGGGAAAGAGGGAATAGAGGATGCATGTGGGGGAGAGAGAGAATAGAGGATGTATGTGGTGGAGAGAGAGAATAGAGGATGCATGTTGCGGAGAGAGATAATAGAGGATGTATGTGGTGGAGAGAGAATAGAGGATGTATGTGGTGGAGAGAGAATAGAGGATGTATGTGGTGGAGAGAGAATAGATTATGCATGTGGGGGAGAGAGAGAATAGAGGATGCATGTGGGGGAAAGAGAGATAAGAGGATGCATGTGGGGAGAGAGAGTAGAGGATGTATGTGGTGGAGAGAGAGTAGAGGATGCATGTGGTGGAGAGAGAGAGTAGAGGATGCATGTGGTGGAGAGAGAGAGTAGAGGATACATGTGGTGGAGAGAGAGAGTAGAGGATGCATGTGGTGGAGAGAGAGAGTAGAGGATACATGTGGTGGAGAGAGACAATAGGTGAGTGAGTGAGAGAATGCATGTGGTGAAGAGAGAGAGAATAGAGGATGCATGTGGTGGAGAGAGAGAGTAGAGGATACATGTGGTGGAGAGAGACAGAGTAGAGGATGTATGTGGTGGAGAGAGACAATAGGTGAGTGAGTGAGAGAATGCATGTGGTGAAGAGAGAGAGAATAGAGGATGCATGTGGGGGAAAGAGAGATAAGAGGATGCATGTGGGGAGAGAGAGTAGAGGATGCATGTGGTGGAGAGAGAGTAGAGGATGCATGTGGTGGAGAGAGAGAGTAGAGGATACATGTGGTGGAGAGAGAGAGTAGAGGATGCATGTGGTGGAGAGAGAGAGTAGAGGATACATGTGGTGGAGAGAGACAATAGGTGAGTGAGTGAGAGAATGCATGTGGTGAAGAGAGAGAGAGAATAGAGGATGCATGTGGGGGAAAGATAGATAAGAGGATGCATGTGGGGAGAGAGAGTAGAGGATGCATGTGGTGGAGAGAGAGTAGAGGATGCATGTGGTGGAGAGAGAGAGTAGAGGATGCATGTGGTGGAGAGAGAGAGTAGAGGATGCATGTGGTGGAGAGAGAGAGTAGAGGATACATGTGGTGGAGAGAGACAGAGTAGAGGATGCATGTGGTGGAGAGAGAGAGTAGAGGATGCATGTGGTGGAGAGAGAGTAGAGGATGCATGTGGTGGAGAGAGAGAGTAGAGGATACATGTGGTGGAGAGAGACAGAGTAGAGGATGTATGTGGTGGAGAGAGACAATAGGTGAGTGAGTGAGAGAATGCATGTGGTGAAGAGAGAGAGTAGAGAATGCATGTGGTGGAGAGAGAGAGTAGAGAATGCATGTGATGGAGAGAGAGAGTAGAGGATGCATGTGGTGGAGAGAGAATAGAGGATGCATGTGGTGGAGAGAGAGAGTAGAGGATGCATGTGGTGGAGAGAGAGAATAGAGAATGCATGTGGTGGAGAGAGAGAGAGTAGAGGATGCATGTGGTGGAGAGAGACAATAGGTTAGTGAGTGAGAGAATGCATGTGGTGGAGAGAGAGAATAGAGGATGCATGTGGTGGAGAAAGTCAGTAGTTTATGATTGAAAATAAATGATAGAAAGTTCATGAAAGAATGAGTGGAAAAAAACAGAGGATAAGACTAGCGGATGGTGTAAGAACAGGAGGTTAGTGACATAAAAACTCATTATGAGAGAGAAAGCTCGAAAGGGAGAAATGGAAATACATCTAAAAGTAAACAATAACTAAATTATGAAAAGATGTGTAGAAATGTCAACTTGGGTGTAAACAATGACACATCCGGACAGACTCAAGTGAGAAATAGCATACACAAGGTACCATGGGAAAGAACGAAGAGATACCTGTATAAGGAGGAGAGTTTAATAAATTATAAAGAAAGAAAGAAAGAGAGAGAGAGAGAAAGAGAGCGGTAGTAAATATTTAATTTGGATTGAGGGAATAAAGATGTCAGAATCGGAAAGTAAATATGTCAGTGAGAGTAAGGGAGCAAACATGTCAGAGAGTAAGGGAGTAAATGTGTCAGTGAGAGTAAGGGAGTAAGTGTGTCAGTGAGAGTAAGGGAGTAAGTGTGCCAGTGAGAATAAGGGAAACTAAGTGAGCTGGTGAGAGTAAGGGAGTAAGTGTGTCAGTAAGATTAAAGAAGTAAATTTGCTGATAGTAAGGACGTAAATGTGTCAGTGAGAATAAGAGAATATATGTACAAATGACAATAAGGGTCTAACTATACCAGTTACTGTAAAGGAGTAAATGTTCTCAGAGTAAGGGAACAAACGTGCCAGAAAGAATAAGGAGGTAAATGTACGAGTACAAATAAACGAGTAATTCTGCCAGTAAGAGTACGGGCTTAAAAGTGTCAGATAAAGAGATTAAGCCTGCCAGTGAGAATAAGTGAATAAATGTGCCAGTGATATTGATGGAAACTAAATGTACCAGTGATATTGATGGAACCTAAATGTGCCAGTGATATTGATGGAAACTAAATGTGCCAGTGAGAATAAGTGAATAAATGTGCCAGTGAGAATAAGTGAATAAATGTGCCAGTGAGAATAAGTGAATAAATGTGCCAGTGAGAATAAGTGAATAAATGTACCAGTAGTAGTGGTGAAGTAAATGTACCAGTAAGAGTAAGGAGTAAATGTGCCAGTGATATTGATGGAAACTAAATGTGCCAGTGATATTGATGGAAACTAAATGTGCCAGTGATATTGATGGAAACTAAATGTGCCAGTGATATTGATGGAAACTAAATGTGCCAGTGATATTGATGGAAACTAAATGTGCCAGTGATATTGATGGAAACTAAATGTGCCAGTGTTATTGATGGAAACTAAATGTGCCAGTGATATTGATGGAAACTAAATGTGCCAGTGATATTGATGGAAACTAAATGTGCCAGTGATATTGATGGAAACTAAATGTGCCAGTGATATTGATGGAAACTAAATGTGCCAGTGATATTGATGGAAACTAAATGTGCCAGTGATATTGATGGAAACTAAATGTGCCAGTGATATTGATGGAAACTAAATGTGCCAGTGATATTGATGGAAACTAAATGTGCCAGTGATATTGATGGAAACTAAATGTGCCAGTGATATTGATGGAAACTAAATGTGCCAGTGATATTGATGGAAACTAAATGTGCCAGTGATATTGATGGATACTAAATGTACCAGTGATATTGATGGAAACTAAATGTGCCAGTGATATTGATGGAAACTAAATGTACCAGTGATATTGATGGAAACTAAATGTGCCAGTGATATTGATGGAAACTAAATGTACCAGTGATATTGATGGAAACTAAATGTACCAGTGATATTGATGGAAACTAAATGTACCAGTGATATTGATGGAAACTAAATGTGCCAGTGATATTGATGGAAACTAAATGTACCAGTGATATTGATGGAAACTAAATGTACCAGTGAGTATAAAGGATTACATGCACCAGTGAAAGTAATGCAGTACATGTTCCAGTGAGAATATGGGGTTCAAAACAAGAATCAGTGGACAAATCACGTGACAACAGTCCGACTTTTGTAATTTCATATGTTATTGTACTGAGCTTCCGTTTCTCGGAGATTATAAAAATGTGACCAAAGATACGGATCTAGTGATTTGCATGCAACAGACTGGACAACCACCCCGTTCGCACTCAGTGTGTAGCGCGCATATCAACTGATAGGGAATTGTCATTACTAAACGTGTAGAACGTTGGCTGTGTCGTAATATGTGCTTTTATCGGAATTTCGTTCCGTTTAATTATGTTAGCTTATTATTTCGTAGAAACCTGTCCACTGATTTTTGTATATTACCGAATATGGGAATAAATGTGCCGTTCGAGTAGGGAAAAATAAAATGCCACTTAGAATAAGGAAGAAAATGTGGCAGTGAGATTACGGGAGTAAATGTGCCAATCAGAGTAAGGGAGTAAACGTGCCAGTGAGAATAAGGGAGTAAATGTGCAAATGAGGGTAAGGGAAAATAAATGATCCAATTTGAGTAATGGAGTAAATTTGGCAGTGAAAGTAAGGAACACATATTCCAGTAAGAGTAGTAAGGGAGTAAATGTAACATTGACAATAAGGGAGTAAATGTGACATTGACAATAAGGGAGTAAATGTGTCATTGAGAATAAAGGAGTAAATGTGTCATTGATAATAAAGGAGTAAATGTGCCAGTGAGAATAAAGGAGTAAATGTGCCAGTGGGAATAAGGGAGTAAATGTGTCAAAGGGATTGCGAGAGTAAAAATGCCGGAATCTGGACGTACAATGAGAGTAATTTTTGAGTGTTTGAAAGTATCATATGCGGATACTTTTTTTTGGCGGGCAAATTCATACAACATTTTGTTTCAGAATAGTGTAAGTTAGTACAATAATGAACAGATGAAAAGATCAATTGATCGAATTGTTGTGTTTATCAGAAATGTTGCCTTCTCGATCAGTTAATCAGCTTAATATGTAGCCCTCGGGTTTCAGAAATGACAGGAAGTACGGGTTTCAGAAAAGACAGGACGTGCGGGTTTCAGGAAAGACAGTACCTAATAAGAAAGGGTTTAAGAATTATTGACAAATGTGATTGAAAATAGAAATATAATTCTGCACATTGTTCAGAAGTTAATGTATTATTTTTTAAACATTTATGTGCAGCTTAAGTAAGAGAAGACTGTTAGCAGGTCTTGAGGTTAAGACCATTTCGGAGTCGATCTTATACCCTATGACCCTCTTGTGCCTCGCGGCGTAAGGGGTAGAAGAGTTTTCTGATGTCATCCATGAGTGTTGTTTGTAGACTTGTTCCCATAGAGTATTTGTTTTCTGTGGTCCATCTTTGACATGGTCTTCCTCTAGCTTTATAGCCATGGTGTCTATGTGTCGGTCCATCTTTGACATGGTCTTCCTCTAGCTTTATAGCCATGGTGTCTATGTGTCGGTCCATCTTTGACATGGTCTTCCTCTAGCTTAATAGCCATGGTGTCTATGTGTCGGTCCATCTTTGACATGGTCTTCCTCTAGCTTAATAGCCATGGTGTCTATGTGTCGGTCCATCTTTGACATGGTCTTCCTCTAGCTTAATAGCCATGGTGTCTATGTGTCAAGGCTATTTCTGGTATATTATCCTGTTAGTAATCTGGACGTGTGTGAAAACCATGTACTGTTGTCTCTATATATTCTAATACTGGTACTGTTTTGGAGTATATTACTCCATTTCGGAGCAATATGTATACACTTTTATGTTAACAATAATAGTTATTATTATATTTTGTTAATAGTAGATATATGTTAGCAAGGTTGTTGATTCGAATTCAAAATTTTCTTTTTTGTTTTATTGTAAAATAAAGATATATTTCCATTGGTGAGGCACCTCTTTTTCAACCCCAAAGTCTACTTTGGTTGTATTGTACCATAAAAGATACGGGTAATGGAGATTTCAGTTAATCAGAAAACGTTAGAATATTCTTTTTGAACCCTATACTCATAACAAAACCTAGCCTCCATTGATAAAGTCACTCAGCGTCATTGGTTCTATGCCAACGGGGCTGTCTACCTCTGTGACGCAATTGGCACGGTTGAAATAGAACAGTGTTTTTTCAGAAAAATAGGACAGGGTAGCAAATTACTAGCCCCCCCCCCATCTGAGTAGGCGACCTCTTCTCAGAGTATTGCACATAGCCAATTTGGTGGGATTTAGCCGTGAGTTTGGATTTAGCAATGAATTGGGATTTAGCAATGAATTGGGATTTAGCCATGAGTTTGGATTTAGCTGTGAGTTTGGGTTTAGCCATGAGTTTGGATTTAGCCGTGAGTTTGGATTTAGCAATGAATTGGGATTTAGCCATGAGTTAGGATTTAGCCATGAGTTAGGATTTACCCATGAGTTAGAATTTAGCCATGAGTTGGGATTTAGCCATGGGTTAGAATTTAGCAATGCGTTTGGATTTAGCCATGAGTTGGAATTTAGCCATGAGTTAGAATTTAGCCATGAGTTAGGATTTAGCAATGCGTTTGGATTTAGTCATGCGTTGAGATTTAGCCATGAGTTTAGATTCTGGTTGGGATTTAGCAATGAATTGGGATTTAGTAATGAGTTGGGATTTAGCCATGAGTTGGAATTCTATTTACACTAATCTGCACCAAAATGTATTATGAATTTGGTGACCAAACCGTCTTTTCCCACATATGATATTTTCAAATACTGAAAAAATAAAACTATGGAATTCCTTAACCATCACACAACCTGTGGATCGAAACAACCAGCACGCAACATGGGAATCAAAAGAACTATAACACAACCTGGGAATCGAAACAACCATCACACAAAATGTGGATCGAATAAAACATTACACAATCTCGAGATTATAACAACCATCACACAAACTGGGAATAGAAACAACCATCACACACCCTCTAAACCGAAACAACGACTACACACTAAATCAGAAATTGTTAATAATTGTCTTAAACACTTTATTAACAGTTACAAACAACGAAACTTACCAGTGGGTTCAAATATTCTACAAGTAACAAGTGTTGAAATTCAGTCAAAAGTCAAGTTAGCGTACGAAATAGATGTAGATAATAGTTAAATCCTTTGTCTTGAACACATTCACTTCCAGGCTCCAGTGGAAGTGAACAAGAATACTTCCCTGCTTACTGAGAGGTACACTACAGGTAACGATTCCAGGAAGGGATGAGATGTACTGAACGGGGCATTCAGAAAAATTGTGTGCAAGATGCAACGGTTCTAATGAGCAAAGTATTTTTCGCTCACTTTTATGTTTTATGTTTGCTGGCTTGCCTACTTTACCTCACTCTTGTGTTATAACGTTCGTTTACTCACCCCCGTGTGCCGAATCTCCTTCAGGAAAACCAGTCATAGACTTGGATACAGGTGTAAAATAGAACACCTTAGGTAAACCACTGGATACAAAACGGTTACATGCAAATGTGTCTTTAAGTTCTGATGTATCAGTGTCTCTAAGGCTTGCCCTTACCTGATTAGCAATTTGAAAAGGGTTCAAAAGCTGAAACGGCGCAGAGGATTGCCTTTATTGCACTGGGTTTTCCCATATACTCCATTTATTTCAACGAAGAGCCCACGATCCTTCTAGAGTACCATTCGAAGCACGTAATTCCGTAGCTTCACTCTAATCTTCATGGATCTCCGAAACAAAAAATGCGTCTATAAACAAGACTTTACAACACTGGATCAAACCCGCGACCTATTGAACACAAGGCAAATTTATCACGGATTTCCCTGGTTTGTGGAATCTTCTTTAAGTAAAAGTTAATTACTGAATTAACTATAACTAACTAGTTGCAGTTATATAGTGCATTTATAAAATCGTGTCCAATGGAAAAATATAACTAAAAAACTATTGGACCGATTTGTACTAAATGTAAAACTATTGGACCGATTTGTACTAAATGTAAAACTATTGGACCGATTTGTACTAAATGTAAAACTATTGGACCGATTTGTACTAAATGTAAAACTATTGGACCGATTTATAAAAATGTAAAACTATTGGACCGATTTATAAAAATGTAAAACTATTGGACCGATTTGTACGAAAATGTAAAACTATTTGACAGATTTGTACGAAAATGTAAAACTATTGGACCGATTTGTACGAAAATGTAAAACTATTGGACCGATTTGTACGAAAATGTAAAACTATTGGACCGATTTGTACGAAAATGTAGATATGTTTTTGTTACGATGACCATGAATTACAAGCAACTACCTGGCTTGTCTATCTTTATATTTACTTAGCAACTATCTTACTTCATATGTATAATTGCATGGTTTCCACAAAGATTTATTTTATATACACAGATGACTCGATCTCTCAGTCGTATGACATGTGCCGAGAAGTCTCCAAGAACACAAATAGCGTAACAAATTTACCTATGAAATATGTGTTGTAATGCATTTGTAATTTTTGATTATAATAGCATAAGTAGAAATATAATTATTTAAAAAGTAGTTTATATAAATATGGCTTCAAATAACAGAATATAAGAAGGGGTACGATTTTATATATTGTGAATGCTTACAATTTGATCGAAAATGTTAGTGGAAACCTTGAAAAATAGTAAAATATAACCCAAAACACTGAGTATTTGACAATGTTCTGAATAAAATACATAGACGATACCTATAGTAAGTTTAAAAACTAATTTTGTACTGTTATTTACAGTTACAATTTCATTTGTATTTGAAAATTTCACAATAAGCCTAAGCTATCAGTTGTCATGACATTAGGTTTAATTTTTGGTCACAATTAATTTTGACAGGTATTCACTATAACTTTTATGAGATATCAATCAGTCAATAAACCCGTAACTCTTCAGGGTCGTAGGGGTACTATATTGGATGCTTCAGCACACAGAGTCCTCCAGCGAATTCTATCCTCTGCGATGCGGATGAGTGTGTAAATATCTTGTCCTGTCCATTTCTTGATGTTGTCTGTCCATGCCTTTATTTACCCTCCTCTGCTTCTTCCCCCTTCGACAGTTCCCTGCAGTAATGTTTTTGACAAGGAATCATGCCTACATACATGTCCAAACCATGTTAGTTTTCGTCGTTTCACTATTGAAAGCAATGGTTCTTGAACACCTGCATACATACTTTATTTCTTACGTACACATTGGTCTTATGTTCCCTATAGGAAATTCGTAGAATTCGTCTGTAGCATTTGTACTCGATTTGTAATCGTCTCCCCATGTCCGCAGTGAGTGTCCAACTCTCACATCCATACAGCACAACAGAAAGCACCAGCGACTTGTGCAGCTTGACTTTCACTCCAACACTGATGTTGCTTTTCCAAATCACCGTTAACCTTGACAAGTACGCTAGAGCAATCTACAGCCTTATTTTTAGTTCCGTTTTGCATATTTTTATGAGATATACAAAAATTTTTTAGAAAAAAAACCCAATATAAAACATCTGGAGAAAAGTGATGGTTAAATGTAGTTGAGTGTACAATAAGAAGTATATAGGACAATAAAATGCACAACGCAGAAATTACAATTACAATTACAATTACAATTACAATTACAATTATAATCTACAACATCTGCAATATTATTAGTGGTATGCAGACAACATTCTAGGGAAAGTTAATCAGAACTTTCTAGCAATGATATGGCATTGTTTTGAAAATAAACTCCAATTTTTACGTGCTGCAGCTAAACTTTGATGCGGGGGCGACACGTGATGATGATGAAGCGTTTTCCAGCCAAAATATTTGATCAGTGAGAGTTGCAGATGGTTTTTATTTGAAAAACATTTAAAATGTATATAATTGTTTATTGTGAATTTTACAGTGGTGATTGAGAAATAAACATTCAATTGAAGCAACAAACCCGGACGGAGGCGTCAAAAACAGATCCAGGGGCGCACTAACCGATATGAGGTTAGTTTATGCAATAAGGGGTTGGGGAGGGAGGGGGTATGTTAGCGCGTGACCTTGTTCCAAAATAATTAATATCGGTGTTGAAATTTAACACTTTATACGTCATACTTTTCTTACTAATCAATCAGAATTGTAACTTCGATTATAGGTGATCATATTCTTGTGACATATTAAGTAGAATGTGCTTTAGTTAGTCAACGTGTAGATCCATAAATTACGTCAACAAGACTTTGCCAAATGTTTAGCCTTTTCCGTTTGTTCAAAAATTGTTTAAGACGTGATGGACCATGCTCCTGCTTAACTACGAACACATTTTTAACTCCCCTCCCCTCCCTAATTATTATTTACCATAAAAAATGACAAACAAATACACAAAAACAACAAGAACAACATGATATTTCTATTTTTTTTAATAGAAAAACTTTCAATTTCAAATAATTTTATTTGTATCAAATAATTTTATTGGTAACAGATAAGTTTTGATGCCGTCAAGTTTTATCAACCTCCTTTTCCTTTATCAACTGTCAAACATTTATAGACTTCACCCTCCCCCCCCCTCCCCAATTGTTGTCGTAATTTGGGACTAGTCCCTTAAGAAAAATAATCTACGCGTGTCCAGCACTTCGTATATGATAAGCGTTTAACATTTGAGCATTACTCAATACGGCTTAACCAAAATATAAATCAAGCTTAATGACTACGACACATAATGTTATTGATTTCAACCTTTTTTGAATGGAAATTTTTGCAAAATTATAAAAAAATATATCCCATCGAAAATATAATTTTTAATCCAGCCACCCTTTATAAAACAATTCAACTTTCCTTTATTTTGAAGTGGAGACACAGGAGCTATGTACGGCACTATATGTAATCTTTATTTTGGAGTCGAGACACAGGAGCTATGTACGGCACTATATGCAATCTTTATTTTGGAGTCGAGACACAGGAGCTGGGTACGGCACTATATGCAATCTTAGTCGAGACACAGGAGCTATGTACGGCACTATATGTAATCTTTATTTTGGAGTCGAGACACAGGAGCTGGGTACGGCACTATATGCAATCTTTATTTTGGAGTCGAGACACAGGAGCTATGTACGGCACTATATGCAATCTTAGTCGAGACACAGGAGCTATGTACGGCACTATATGTAATCTTTATTTTGGAGTCGAGACACAGGAGCTGGGTACGGCACTATATGCAATCTTTATTTTGGAGTCGAGACACAGGAGCTATGTACGGCACTATATGTAATCTTTATTTTGGAGTCGAGACACAGGAGCTATGTACGGCACTATATGCAATCTTTATTTTGGAGTCGAGACACAGGAGCTGGGTACGGCACTATATGCAATCTTAGTCGAGACACAGGAGCTATGTACGGCACTATATGCAATCTTTATTTTGGAGTCGAGACACAGGAGCTGGGTACGGCACTATATGCAATCTTAGTCGAGACACAGGAGCTATGTACGGCACTATATGCAATCTTTATTTTGGAGTCGAGACACAGGAGCTGGGTACGGCACTATATGCAATCTTTATTTTGGAGTCGAGACACAGGAGCTGGGTACGGCACTATATGCAATCTTAGTCGAGACACAGGAGCTGGCTACGGCACTATATGCAATCTTTATTTTGGAGTCGAGACACAGGAGCTGGGTACGGCACTATATGCAATCTTAGTCGAGACACAGGAGCTTTGTACGGCACTATATGCAATCTTTATTTTGGAGTCGAGACACAGGAGCTATGTACGGCACTATATGCAATCTTAGTCGAGACACAGGAGCTATGTACGGCACTATATGTAATCTTTATTTTGGAGTCGAGACACAGGAGCTGGGTACGGCACTATATGCAATCTTTATTTTGGAGTCGAGACACAGGAGCTATGTACGGCACTATATGCAATCTTAGTCGAGACACAGGAGCTGGGTACGGTACTATATGCAATCTTTTAAAATGATCCGTGCTGAAAGAACATTGCGTTTAAGCGTATACCAATAAGTCAATATCACGTACATGTACACAAGAGTATTAAATGTTCTTACAGGTAAGCTCACAGATGAGAAACATATGCCAGGTACCAGATCTGGTAAACAATATGCTGCTAAGACATATATATTTACATATTACAAATAATTCCCACAAATTAAATATAATGAAAGCTACTATATTATAGTATATATATATTATAGGTCATGTGATATATACTGCAGACAACCTACGCTGTCGGTATAAGGTTGGTAAAATATTATTAATGATCAGGACTTTGAAGGTTAATTGGGAACACTCTTCTCGTAAAGTTTAAAGTATTTGATAATGAGAGGCTTGCAAATAGTAAATATATTTCGCCAGACCACTGTAAAGTGTAGACAACGCCTGTCAGACAAAAGTAAGGGTATACTCTGCATGCAAGGAGATTATTTATGTAGGTAAATGCTAGAAGTTTATAAGTGTATTCTCTACACACCAAAAGCTAATGCAGAAGTTTGTGTCTACACTACATACCAGGAGATTTAAAGTAAAGACAGTGTACGGCAGAAGATTGTAAAGTGCAGACAACGCAAGCTAGAGGATTGTAAAGTGTAGGCAATGTTATGTTTGAAGATTGTAAAGTGCAGACAATGCAAGCTAGAGGATTGTAAAATGTAGGCAACGTTATGTTTGAAGATTGTAAAGTGCAGATAACGCAAGCTAGAGGATTGTAAAGTGTAGGCAATGTTATGTTTGAAGATTGTAAAGTGCAGACAATGCAAGCTAGAGGATTGTAAAGTGTAGGCAACGTTATGTTTGAAGATTGTAAAGTGTAGACAACGCATGCCAAGGGATTACAAAGTGTAAACAACGTATGTTTGAAGATTGCAAAACTGTAAACAACGTATGTTGGATGATTGTGAAATGTAAACAACATATGTTTGAAGATTGTAAGTTGTAAACAACGTATGTTTGATGATTGTGATGTGTAGACAACGTATGTTTGAAGATTGTAAAGTGTAGGTAAAACATGTTTTAAGATTGTAAACTGCGGGCGGTACATTGTGGGAGAATGTAAAGAGCAGGACGTAGGGTTTGCAGATAATAAAGTGTATGAACTAAATTGGAAAGTTATAGAGAAAAACATGTCAATCCGAAATAAAAGAAATATTATATACACATTTTGGCAACGATGACACATCACATCTGTTCAACATATAGGCATATAGGCCTACACTGAAAATCTCATAACGAATTGCACCAGAAAACCCACATTATGAACAGTTTCAGACCATTAATATCGGAGACCATTAAATTCCAGTAATTAGGTACGCAGATGGCAGCACAATAATATCAAGAAGCTCTCACAGGTTTAGAACATGACTATATCAGCCTAATATCATAGCGAGGTACACACTATTTTCCTCAGTGCGTAGAAGATATAAGACAAAGAGAACATATCTGATTTCCTCGATGGCGTATTTCCTCATATGGTCAATGCATTTCCTTCATTCCTCAGGGATACCAACCAGGACATTCACATTTACCTTTTCCTATCTCTTACCTGGTTGTACTTACCGACTATTCCTTTAAGACGTCGTCTCCTTGTATACTTCCGTCCGTTATGCTGACGGCATGCGAGAATTCTTCCCTGAGAAACGCTCAGATATTTCTTGTGCCACATCCATTATTATCCCCTTTACCTAACTGATCCTGAACATGAACTCGCACGAGTTCAACGGGAATTTCTTTAAGCACATCAGTGCATATATGTTACCATAGCTACCAAAATGTGTCTCAGTTATGGTTATCTGTTTATGTGCTACATGAAAACCAGACTTTCCATCAACCCAGAATTTATTTGGCTGTAGTAATCTTATAGGCAATATAAATACGTTCAGTAGTTTGCCATTACTTTCCGAACGGTCCGGATGCACAATTGCCTGTGGTGGAATTTGAGCCCAGTATCTTGGCCGCCACAGACGCACTATATATCATGCCGCCACAGACGAACTCTATATAACGCCGCCACAGAATCCGACTATTGATAGATAAATAGACTGAAGTCCAAAAAGTCTCTGTATTTTCTTTATTTACTCCAGCAAGGTCTTCGACATGAATAACTCATTGAATGTCTTGATGAAATTAATCAATGTCTTGCTTATAACTTCAGCAAATCAGTCGCAATGTTCTCACTGAGCAGGCACTTGCTTAGAACGTTAAAAAATCAGCCGCAATTTTCCCAGCGAACAGGTTACCAATTGCTTATAACTTGAGCAATTTCTTTTTGTTTGTCGTGAACGTACGAACTATAGACGCCATAGATGCAATCATGCCTGTTCTTTCCTTATCACAAGTTTCAACATTTTAAGGCATTGGTCGATTTATATTTTGAATTTTTGTCTTCTCTCTCAATATTTATACGGAAAACCTGTTTACTTGTGTTGCAAAGCAATTCGGTGCTGCTAGAACAGACCTGGTTCAATTCCCGTCAGCTGTAAGAATTATTTTCATTTATCCTCATGCTTCCTACTTGAATTTATTTGTATACAATATTTATATAGAAGATTAAGGACGAACTCACGGAACAAAACGGCACAGGTCGACCAAGACGCTGTTGGACAAGAGATATTCAAGAATGTATGCTCATGTCGCTAGAGGTAAACGGGACAACTTGCCAGAGACCGCGGGACAACTTGCCAGAGACCGCGGGACAACTTGCCAGAAACCGATGGGATTTCAGGAGATTCGTAAGGAAGCCTACATTCTGGAAGGAATATGTCACATGACACACTAACATTTACGGGGTGCAAAGGGAACGCATTGCTCTAGGCGGACCCAGGGTTAGCAGATAACCAAGATCCCAAATGTACCTCCACGCGGTGCACCCTGGAAACAGAAATACAGCAGCTCGTGCTGATTCTGGCCAAATCATTTGGGGATCGTGTCCGAGAATGTGGAGGTAGCAGATGGAAAGAGATTTGACTGCACAAGAGACAGACAATATCTCCGACACCACCAGCAGCACCACATATAGCGACACTGTCGACATACAGTGAAGCTAGTCAGTCCAGTCCGAACATTGGAGGGGCGGCCAATGTAAAATGCACGTAAAGGTAGATGCATGGCGAGAGACAAATAGATTTCATACCGAGTACAATGAAAGGGCAGAACAGCGCTAGAGGGCAGCGCGAACTGCAAATAGAAAATGAAAAGTTCCTAGGAAAGGGGAACTACAAGCTCCGTCAGCTCGAGACGAGCTTCTAGTTACCTGTGTTCCTTACAGGCAGAGACCCAGACCCATTCATTGGCGTTTGGTAAAGCAAGAAGACCTAATCCAACTCTAATGTGGATCCTTCCTAAACCGGAAATATGCTCGCGAAGAGAAAGGGTTCCGTACTCGATGCGCTCAGGCACAAAAGGGACAACGATTTAGCCCTGGCCCAACTCTACTGACAGGTTTTCCTACACCGGAAATACACTTGAAGAGAGAAAGCGTTCAGTACCTGATGGGCTCAGGCGCTATTGGGACAAGGACGCTCAGCTCGAGAACGCCTTGCTCTCAAACGCGTGGTGTGAGACTCAAACTTGGACAAGGGGTACACGATGTCGGTGAATGACACCTCGGCTAAGAGGGTGAAAGAGCCAGGGTCCAACTCCTCTGTTGAGTTCTTCCCCTTAAGGAACCAGGCTCACGGATGAGAAACGGTTCAGTACCCAATGGGCACAGGCACAGCACGTCCAATTACACGAGGCAAGTTCATAGACAGTGGAACACCTCGTTCGAGTCAGACGAGAGCAAAAAATCGTCTGGGCGAAGAGTCTCCACTACGCGTGCCTGGAGACAGATATAGAGGCTGTCACAGGCTAAGGGTAGACCACCCGAATTGTCAAGGCATGCCGAAATCGGATGTGTTAGGCCTACAAGGCACATAACGGTGGCACAACGTAATCACGCTCCCGGCGGAAATCGCACGGATATCCGTGATGGTTACAATGGAGCGAACGAAAAACAAAACAAACTAACATTTATGTTTTGAAGAACACATCTGGAACATTTATTTGCTCCATGTAACATTAGCCGTGACATTGGGTTCACAAACATATGAGGTTTAATCTACTAGAATGCCTTTTGATGGTATCCCTATTCTAGATTGTTTCTCAAAATGTTCATCTTCTATGTAGCAGCCATGACTTCGTGAAGATGTTAAGATTTTTCCAAAAGAATATCTGCATAATAAAGGAAGATCACAGTCTATTTTTAAAGAGGGTGGAAGATACACATTTTGCGTGACTGTCCTAACAGAATATCTGCGAGCAGAATCAAAACACGCCTTCATTCGTGATGATTTTGATTATTATCTTGATTTTCATTGGTCACAGAGAATATACTTTGTATCGACCACCAAGGCGGAAGTGTATAAAAAATAATAGCAAACATGTCGTGAAAAGACCTTTTTTGATTCTGTTCGTAAGTCTTCTACCCTCGAAGGTCACGTTTGATGATTAGTAGCAGAAGATGCCTAGGTAAACATATCATTTAGAAGATGCCCTTTCTTAAGTGAGTCACATGTGTTTCCAATATTCCCTAGTGTCTATTTGCTTCTTTTATTTCCACCAGCTGTGTTAGAAGTTACATTACTGTTCTTCTGTATATATTTTCCCCCTATGTCTTTAGTGTTAGAGGTACGTACAAGCTCTATTGTCGGTTTCTCATTATGTTATTTGAATGGAAGACAAGTCACACATATTCAAAATAAGATTTAAATCACACACTCACTCGCTCACTCATTTACATACACAGTCGCTTACCCACTCACTCATCCACTATCTCACTCCTAAATTCACACACACTCACATTCACTCATCCACCCACACCCAAATCACCAATCCACCCACAAAATCACATCCACCCACCCGTTCGCTCATCCATTCTCTCACTCACAAATTCTATTACACTCTCAAAGAAATCGTCTCAGAACTGACCACACCTCCCTCATTAATCAGTCAAGTAACTAGCCACCCATTCAATCCTTAACCATTCTTACACACCCTCTCAATCATTCATAACACACCAAACCATCCACTCACAAATTCACGAACTCAAACAACACGCTTAACAAGGCACAAACACACACAAACGTCATAACAATGCCCTTAGCCAGAGCGCCAGTTTCCAGCTGGGGTTACCAGGCACAGGCTGCACGTCACAAATACGTCACACAGACACACTCTGACGAGCGTGGGAAATCTTGTTCATTCGTGTGCAAAATAAACCAGACGTTTTTAACAATTTGAACTCATGTTTTTATAATAAAAACCGCTATACTATGATTTCATACTGATTGTTAAAATATTTGTTAAGCCGCTCGCTTTCTGCTCAATAGGTCGTGGGTTCGGAACCCGCGTAGCCACGTCTTGTTTATAAAGTGGATTTTGTTGAAGATTTATGGGGATCATCGCTTGAACCTTCGGAGTTACGCAATATTAGTGTCATTCTCGGTAAGCATCGGGCCGATTCGTTGAGAGGCATGAAGTATATATTGAGGCAACCAGATTAAAATTAAGTCAATCCTCTAATTATAAGCCCGCTTAAAAAATATTTAATTATTTTTACTTAACTTTTATATTTTCCGAGAAAGGTATGTAGTCAAAACGTCGTTTTGGTCATGTGATCTGCAAAATTACCATGTTACGTGTTCTATGAACATTAGTTCAACATGAAATACAATGACGAAGAACTGGATGAAGAATCGATTTGATGAATTCACTTTTTTCGTTAACCAGGTGAAGTAGACTTGTAGATAATACGAACCAGCTTTCAACTGCACTTTGGGAACATTTGGGAAAAAGGGAGGGTTGATAATCTTCTTGAGCAACAGTTAAAGTAGGAAAGGAAAGGGGGGGGGTTTATTTATTTAACCTATTTTTTTCTTCTTATTTCTTAGTACTAAATATTATGTTTTAATATCTCAAAGGGAGAGGGGAGAACAGAATTTAAAATCTAAAAATTCCAATTAACTGTCCAGTTTACCTGACCGCACGACTCAATTACGTTTCTCTGATTTTATCTCCAGGACATGAGCCCGTCGATACGAGACCTACTGTGCTTTAGGACCTATCAACAGAAAATGTAAACATGACCTGAAAGGCCCCTGTTAATTATTTCCGTGAAATTCATCGGTCGACATTGGCTATTTTTGGCATGTGACTCCCAAGTATATCTATAGTAACCAACGAAAATCACGACAACAAGCATAAACATCACGAATGAAGTCTTAATTAATTTTTATAATGCCTTATTGCCGACGGTCTCGGTCAATTAACAGCTCCACAGAAGTTGCTCAATGAAACAGCTCTATAGAAGTTGCTCAATGTAACAGCTCCACAGAAGTTGCTCAATGTAACAGCTCCACAGAAGTTGTTCAATGTAACAGCTCCACAGAAGTTGTTAAATGTAACAGCTCCACAGAAGTTGCTCAATGTAACAGCTCCACAGAAGTTGCTCAATGTAACAGCTCCACAGAAGTTGTTCAATGTAACAGCTCCACAGAAGTTGCTCAATGTAACAGCTCCACAGAAGTTGCTCAATGTAACAGCTCCACAGAAGTTGTTCAATGTAACAGCTCCACAGAAGTTGCTCAATGTAACAGCTCCACAGAAGTTGTTAAATGTAACAGCTCCACAGAAGTTGCTCAATGTAACAGCTCCACAGAAGTTGCTCAATGTAACAGCTCCACAGAAGTTGCTCAATGTAACAGCTCCACAGAAGTTGTTAAATGTAACAGCTCCACAGAAGTTGCTCAATGTAACAGCTCCACAGAAGTTGCTCAATGTAACAGCTCCACAGAAGTTGTTAAATGTAACAGATCCACAGAAGTTGCTCAATATACCAGCTCCACAGAAGTTGCTCAATATACCAGCTCCACAGAAGTTGCTCAATATACCAGCTCCACAAAAGTTGCTCAATGTAACAGTTCCTCAGAAGTTTCTCAATGTAACAACAGGATACTACTTTTTTTAAAATCAATCAATACTGAATATTTCCGTTTGGGAGTAACAGGGAGTTTGCGAGTGGGGATTGGGTGATAAAGATAGGAAGTAACAGGGAGTTTGCGAGTGGGGATTGGGTGATAAAGATAGGAAGTAACAGGGAGTTTGCGAGTGGGGATTGGGTGATAAAGATAGGAAGTAACAGGGAGTTTGCGAGTGGGGATTGGGTGATAAAGATAGGAAGTAACAGGGAGTTTGCGAGTGGGGATTGGGTGATAAAGATAGGAAGTAACAGGGAGTTTGCGAGTGGGGATTATGTGATGACGGCCTGTTGCCACGTCATGAACATGTAATTTTTTTGAATTTACCCTCCAACAGAAAAAAACTTATTCCTTACTGGGATTTGAACCTTGGACCTCACAGGTGTGAGAACAGAGGAGTAACCTCTCGGGCATGCGCGACACCGGATCCTATTTATTTAATCTTTTAAGCATTAATTTTGACTTTGTACTTGATCAAAAGGGCTGTATTTATTTTCATCTCATTGTATTATAATACTCAATACACAAATGCATACACATTCAAACATACATAGATGCATGCATGCAAAGTTAGAAATGTTGCATGGACAGTTTCATTTCAACAAAGACTCACTCCAACGAAATCAGGATATGTACTCACGAACAAAGGTCAAGGTTGTTGTGATAGACCTCTGACGCACTAGCTCTGAACATTTACTACCATTCACAATAGATCTACACTGATCTAAATCGTTCAAATAAGTAACATCTGTAAGACCAGTTGTGCTGTAGTTCTACCGATGTAGTAATTTGACGTTTTAAGTAAAAGAAACACGAGTTAGGATAACCTCCAATCTCAATGAACCACATACAACTAGAGGTACATGGGCCTTCCAAATGATCACACCCATTGTCTGATCGTTACTTGTCAGTAAATTGAAACATCAAATATACGCAGCGTATCTCCATGACGTATGTGGTTAAGCCGTTCAAATTCCGTTTGCGACGTCTTGTTTACAAAGTGAATTTATGGAAATTTCTGCAGGTTATTAATTGAATCTACTGAATTACATCGCGACCGTTTACGGTATTGTAGACCTGTTCGCTAAACCGTAAACATGAAATAGTCTCCGCTTTGCGTGAAATCTATTGGTTGGCCTTGGGTACTTTTGGCATGTATGTACAGTCAAATTAAAAGTCCAACAATAGTAAAAAATGTAACGAAGGGTCCAAATTAATTCAGCTAGGAGACCTGTATTGTCGAGAGCTAGAGCTACGTGTTACGAGTGATACTCTTGGCAAGCTGTGTATTGCTTCGTTGAGAAGGGCAGGACAGAGTATCCGACTACAATTAAGTCATTCCTCCACGTCTTTTAAAAACTATATACGGAGTTAAAAGCACGAATCAGCCAACTGGAATGACAGCATTTGTACGGCATTGATCTTTAGTCGCGATTGCCGGTTAACCCTGGGGATAAATAAATATATATATATCATGTGACATATTCTTTCAAGAACGTTGTCTTCGTCCTGGATACTCTGAACGTCTCTCTATCCCGGGAAAGTAGGCATGCATTGGCCAGAGACATGCGCATACATTCTTCGATGACGCTGGTCCATTGTCTTCTTGGTCTTCCTCTTCTTCTCCTACCTGGCACCCTGCCTTCTAGAATCAGCTTTTCGATGCCATCATGTCATTTTAAGTGTCCAAAATACTGTAACTTCCTTCTGATGATGGTATTTAGAAGCTACTCTTCATTTAGTTTCAGTAATTTCAAAGCCTCAATGTGCAACTTCTTCTCTGTCCATGATATTCGTAGGATCGTAGGATAAATAAATATATTTAGAAAATTGGATACTGTAATGGAGAATGCAAGAGAATTTCCTCAATAAGAAAATAATAATTATCAGCATTTGAGGTTATATAATCTAGAAGGATGTTCAGAATATAATGGACAGTGAGGCGATTTAATGCAGACTTTCGTCAAGACCCAAGACCTGAATAATGAGGAAGATTCACTTCGGAAAAACATTTGGTTTGTTGGTTGGTTTCTGATCCAGCGGTCCATGGGCTCATGTATTCGACCCGATGCTTTTTTTACTGGAATTATATTGCTGGGAAGGACGATCAGAAAAACATTTTTAAAATCCCATGTTTTAACATTTAAAAAATCTCGTATTATACAATTGAAGTATGTCGGGTCAACAAAATCTAGTATTACATAATTGAAGTACGTCATAGTGATGAGTATACATTGTTTATGGAAAAGGCAACACGCGCTAGAGGGCAGCGTTGTGTATGTGAATCGATATAGTGGCAACAATGTTAAAACTACCCATCACAAGAAGTGCTGTTCATACTAGACAGTACCGGCGATGGTTCTCGAGTGTATAAATAAAGTATAGTGCCAGCGTTGGTTCTCGAGTGTATAAATAAAGTATAGTGCCGGCGATGGTTCTCGAGTGTATAAATAAAGTATAGTGCCAGCGTTGGTTCTCGAGTGTATAAATAAAGTATAGTGCCGAGGATGGTTCTCAAGTGTATAATAAAGTATAGTGCCGGCGATGGTTCTCGAGTGTATAAATAAAGTATAGTACCGGAGATGGTTCTCGAGTGTATAAATAAAGTATAGTGCCGTCGATGGTTCTCGAGTGTATAAATAAAGTATAGTGCCGGCGATGGTTCTCAAGTGTATAATAAAGTATAGTGCCGGCGATTGTTCTCGAGTGTATAAAGTTCTCAATTGTAAAACTCAATCTCTGAAATGTCAATGATTCTTTATAGTGCGTAACATGCGCATGGATCATCTGAAGCAAATATTCATCTCTGACTAAACAAACACATTACTAGATCAGCTTAGTTTAGTGGGTGACTAAACAAACACATTACTAGATCAGCTTAGTTTAGTGGGTGACTAAACAAACACATTACTAGATCAGCTTAGTTTAGTGGGTGACTAAACAAACACATTGCTAGATCAGCTTAGTTTAGTGGGTGACTAAACAAACACATTACTAGATCAGCTTAGTTTAGTGGGTGACTAAACAAACACATTACTAGATCAGCTTAGTTTAGTGGGTGACTAAACAAACACATTACTAGATCAGCTTAGTTTAGTGGGTGACTAAACAAACACATTACTAGATCAGCTTAGTTTAGTGGGTGACTAAACAAACACATTACTAGATCAGCTTAGTTTAGTGGGTGACTAAACAAACACATTACTAGATCAGCTTAGTTTAGTGGGTGACTAAACAAACACATTACTAGATCAGCTTAGTTTAGTGGGTGACTAAACAAACACATTACTAGATCAGCTTAGTTTAGTGGGTGACTAAACAAACACATTACTAGATCAGCTTAGTTTAGTAGGTGACTAAACAAACACATTACTAGATCAGCTTAGTTTAGTGGGTGACTAAACAAACACATTACTAGATCAGCTTAGTTTATTGGGTGACTAAACAAACACATTACTAGATCAGCTTAGTTTAGTGGGTGACTAAACAAACACATTACTAGATCAGCTTAGTTTAGTAGGTGACTAAACAAACACATTACTAGATCAGCTTAGTTTAGTGGGTGACTAAACAAACACATTACTAGATCAGCTTAGTTTATTGGGTGACTAAACAAACACATTACTAGATCAGCTTAGTTTAGTGGGTGACTAAACAAACACATTACTAGATCAGCTTAGTTTAGTGGGTGACTAAACAAACACATTACTAGATCAGCTTAGTTTAGTGGGTGACTAAACAAACACATTACTAGATCAGCTTAGTTTAGTGGGTGACTAAACAAACACATTACTAGATCAGCTTAGTTTAGTAGGTGACTAAACAAACACATTACTAGATCAGCTTAGTTTAGTGGGTGACTAAACAAACACATTACTAGATCATCTTAGTTTATTGGGTGACTAAACAAACACATTACTAGATCAGCTTAGTTTAGTGGGTGACTAAACAAACACATTACTAGATCAGCTTAGTTTAGTAGGTGACTAAACAAACACATTACTAGATCAGCTTAGTTTAGTGGGTGACTAAACAAACACATTACTAGATCAGCTTAGTTTATTGGGTGACTAAACAAACACATTACTAGATCAGCTTAGTTTAGTGGGTGACTAAACAAACACATTACTAGATCAGCTTAGTTTAGTGGGTGACTAAACAAACACATTACTAGATCAGCTTAGTTTAGCGGGTGACTAAACAAACACATTACTAGATCAGCTTAGTTTAGTGGGTGACTAAACAAACACATTACTAGATCAGCTTAGTTTAGTGGGTGACTAAACAAACACATTACTAGATCAGCTTAGTTTAGTGGGTGACTAAACAAACACATTACTAGATCAGCTTAGTTTAGTAGGTGACTAAACAAACACATTACTAGATCAGCTTAGTTTATTGGGTATGTTTTCTTGCTCTAACTCTCCTGATATCAGACTGGAATTCACAACATAACATGATACAATACAGGATGATGATAACCTGTTATCTGTATGATGTTTATGTGTTTCTGCAAGGTTTTGCTGCGCAACAATGCTAGTGTAGTGACTCACACAGTGAGTCATATAAGTCACGTATACGCAATTGACCTCGCAAAATAAAGAGGCAGACACACAAACAGTCAAGTTTCGAATTCAAAGTGCGAATACTCAGGAAATCTGAGAAGTGCAAGACATACTGAAATTACTTCGACAGCGTCTGTGAATGTGTAGTTTTTATTTCTTCTCCCATTTGCTTGGAATTTATTTATATCTGAAGTTTTGTCTCTGTTATAAATTTGACTTTTGTAACTCGTACAGGCGTACATATAGTTTTTATTCTACTGCTGTTTCTCTGTGGCTGGTGAGTCGGTTGTGTGTCCTGTTCGAAACGTAGAATGACAACATGTTCTGGTTTGTTCAGAATTTAGTAGTTATGTTATGGGCTCTCTAATTATTGTATTCATCAGTTTCCTTTGATAGTAACTTGTTGGCACATGTGGTTGATCACTAGCAGGTCCTTCCTTAGCCACACGATCTGCTTTCTCGTTTCCACGTATTCTTCCAGTGCTATGGTCTTTACTGGACAGCTACTTTGTGCTGACTGTTGAGTTCAGTTAGTAATACTTGCAGACCATTCAAACGATGGATTAAATAAATAAAGGAGTCAACGAACACAAACATATCTGAAGCACAAAAAAAAGCCATCTACAATTAACTCTTCTACCCCTAACGCTGAAAGGCATAAAGGGGTTAAAAGCGAGAAGAAAGAAAGACATAACATTTGCAGGTCTGATTTTTTTTTTCTGGACTGTAGCACTTGTAGTATTGACCTGGCATCTGTCACGAATCCTACAAATTCTGGACGAAGATTGACGTTCAGCATTGTATTGGTTCTCACCCTTTTTACCTGGATTTCTGCATCGTAGTTATTACAGAATTTCCCTGTTGACACTTTGATTTTTATCGATAGCATTGTTTGGATACTGCATGTATATATCTGCTCCTCAATCGTTGAATGCATACTGTGCTGACCCACCAGGCCCGCAGATAAGGGTGAATTTTGGTGTTAATAATTCTAACCACTTGAATCCCTTCGCACATCGGAGCATGACTGAGTACTAGGAACTTGTGCAGAAGGAGGCCAAAAACTATCCCCCTTTCCCAAGCGATTTTTTTCTCACAAAAATTACATCAAATTATTCATCAAAAGGTACACCCTACACACATAAACTTACCCGCCGAAGACGGACGTGTCGCGCCAAGCTCTTAGGAATGTTAGTTTTGTTGTTTTGCAGCAGTTCAACCATTTCATTTATATCAGCTTCTTTGACGCAATAGCCAACCTCCTTCTGATTGTTTCTCTCGCTCTGTGTGTGTGTGGTGTGTGTGTTTGTGCGTGTGTATGCGTGCGTGTGTTTAAAATAAAAACACAACTTTTTTTGAGTTACTTTTATATAGGATATACGCAGATTGGACGTCATTCAACCTATCGACTGTGTCCAGCTGGTCATTAACTTCTCGTGATTGTCTGAGTTGTACTCACCTCGTGATTCGTGAGGTCATGAAAGAGATCACGGTGAAAACAACATTTTGGCAATAACTAGTGACAGGTTCATGAGACTCCCATGAAACTTACTGAACACAAAACTCTCTGACCATGTTATTGAATGTCTATAAAAGATTGACGTCCTCAAATAAATTCAGTTGAAAATTCAATCGCAAGTATGGCCTATTTCACTACAGAACAATGATACATCATTAGTGGACGATTACAAACTGGATAATCACAAAGTGATGTGTCCAGACAATTTATTGTTGTTAATATATGCTTGTTCATAAATTTTATTTTACGGAATTATGTTTCAACCTTGGCATTAAGAAACTTTCAGACTTTAATTAAAGCAAACAAATCTCTAGTTATTCACAACGGTCAATTGACGATGCTGGTTTCCCTACTGAAATCAGCTATGAGATGCCAGTCCGTAAAAACATAACCTCTGGGTTCTTGTAGCCCAAAGACCAGCGGTGTACAACCGGTTCCTGACTTTTTTTATCTGAATTTCGACGAGCTGCTGACATTGACTGGACTGTGAAGAACGCAGATGTAGATCGATTCTGAGTGACCCAGCCGTATGAAGTGGTCCCCGGCAGGAGTTGTGACCCTGGGTCTTCCACTGCGCGGTCGGTTTTCCACTGAACCAGTTTGTTGAAATCGCATCCTAAAGTGAATAGTCATGCTCCAACAACATTAAATTGTCTGGACACATCACTTTGTGATTATCCAGTTTGTAATTATCCAGTTTGTAATTATCCAGTTTGTAATCGCCCACTAATGATGTATCATTGTTCTGTAGTGAAATAGGCCATACTTGCGATTGAATTTTCAACTGAATTTATTTGAGGACGTCAATCTTTTATAGACATTCAATAACATGGTCAGAGAGTTTTGTGTTCAGTAAGTTTCATGGGAGTCTCATGAACCTGTCACTAGTTATTGCCAAAATGTTGTTTTCACCGTGATCTCTTTCATGACCTCACGAATCACGAGGTGAGTACAACTCAGACAATCACGAGAAGTTAATGACCAGCTGGACACAGTCGATAGGTTGAATGACGTCCAATCTGCGTATATCCTATATAAAAGTAACTCAAAAAAAAGTTGTGTTTTTATTTTAAACACACGCACGCATACACACGCACAAACACACACACAGAGCGAGAGAAACAATCAGAAGGAGGTTGGCTATTGCGTCAAAGAAGCTGATATAAATGAAATGGTTGAACTACTGCAAAACAACAAAACTAACATTCCTAAGAGCTTGGCGCGACACGTCTGACTTCGGCGGGTAAGTTTATGTGTGTAGGGTGTACCTTTTGATGAATAATTTGATGTAATTTTTGTGAGAAAAAAATCGCTTGGGAAAGGAGGATAGTTTTTGGCCTCCTTCTGCACAAGTTCCTAGTACTCAGTCATGTTCCGATTTGCGAAGGGATTCAAGTGGTTAGAATTATTAACACCAAAATTCACCCTTATCTGCGGGCCTGGTGGGTCAGCACAGTATGCATTCAAAGATTGAGGAGCAGATATATACATGCAGTATCCAAACAATATGCTATCGATAAAAATCAAAGTGTCAACAGGGAAATTATGTAATAACTACGATGCAGAAATCCAGGTAAAAAGGGTGAGAACCAATACAATGCTGAACTTCAATCTTCGTCCAGAATTTGTAGGACTCGTGACAGATGCCAGGTCAATACTACAAGTGCTCCAGTCCAGAAAAAAAAATCAGACCTGCAAATGTTATGTCTTTCTTTCTTCTCGCTTTTAACCCCATTATGCCTAAATATATATATATATATATATATAACTTCTTGGACTATTCACGGAAACCATCATTCGGTCTCATGTTCGTTGTGTACAAAGGTAGAAAACATGAACGTAAAACTGACAGCTGTAGCAGACGGGAGCACAAAATATAGCGAAACGAAAGATCTAGTAAATAACAGATAGCTCACAGAATGCATTACCTGATCCAGGTAACTTATTCTTAAACAAGGCCGCAGAAGAATCTAGTAGGCTTATGACTAAGGCATAAATTATGCCTAGAAATGCTAGATCCAGAATAGATAGTGTACACGTCATGAAGACGAAGAAAGATGGCCAAGGTAGAAGAGATAATTTTGTAGCATCGAGAAAAGATGCAACTTCTTCTTCTTTCTGTCCTCATATACCTTTCGGTGTTAAGAGGAGAGTGAGTGTACGGTCTTTTGCCTCTTTTGCTGTTATATTTCCGAGTGTCTCTAATACACTATCTATCCACTTTTTTCGAATGCGTCTAATAGGTCGACTGTTTTCTTATCGTTTGTTAAGGGTTTGTTTTGGATAATATTTTGCTATTTCTGTCTGATTATATGTCCGAACCATTTAACTTGTTGTTTCTGAATATATTATATTGTTGACTTGATCTCTAATTGTTTTCTTTGTTCTTTATTTCTGATTTTGTCTCTCAAGCTAAATCCAATCATACTTTTTACACATTTCATTTCAGTGGTGTTAATCTTATGAATTGTTCTAGAATCCAATGTCCACGCTTGACACTGATAACACAAAGTTGGTAGAAAAATGATGTTGAATAACGCTTTCTTCAAAGATGCATCATGCCTAGAAATGATCGATTAAGACTGTTCGATACGGAATGAGTTGCACTTTGTGGAGAAGACCCGATGTGGTAATCGAGATAGAAAGAAGAAAGAGCTAATTTTCGAACAGTGAAAAAGGATGTCTTAATCATGCAGTTGGAGAAGAACCAGATTTGTGTGAGAGAGGAGATCTGATGACAAAGTAATCTCTTTAGCTGTGATCAGGTAGCTGTTGACAGCCCACAATCTGTCTGACATTAAGGTTCTTTGTTTCAAAGGCATGGTTGTGTCGGGGGGCTTCTATTTACTTCCCAAATAGAGGTATTTCAGTACAGAAGTATCCCAGGACTGTTACGTTCTGTTAGGAGTGTAGCATATACGCCTGGGCCTACAAGTTTATCATTTTTCGGTCGGATTTGTTGATGCATCTGCAGTGAAGATACACCCAACATACCATGCAGCATAAGAGTCTGCCACAGAAGGATTAAGGTGTAATGGCCACTGGCCTGCATCTCTTCTCGTCATCTAAGATAATTATTTGCTAGAAGACATAATAAAGCATTTATAGAAGACATGCGATTTAACCCGTAAGTGGGGGACATCAGGGCATACAACATCAAACTGTAAGTGGGGGACATCAGGACATACAACATGAAACTGTAAGTGGGGGACATCAGGGCATACAACATCAAACTGTAAGTGGGGGACATCAGGACATACAACATGAAACTGTAAGTGGGGGACATCAGGACATACAACATGAAACTGTAAGTGGGGCACATCAGGACATAAAACATGAAACTATAAGTGGGGGACATCAGGACATACAACATGAAACTGAAAGTGGGGGGACATCAGGACATAAAACATAAAACATTGACAAAAGACACGCAATTAACAAATGAGTGGGAGAAAACAGAACATACATGCAACGTTGATAACTGTAAAGATGAATGTTTGAAGTATTTTACATTACAAATATCTTTAGAACTGGTAAGAGTTAACATTACAAATATCTTTAGAACTGGTAAGAGTTAACATTACAAATATCTTTAGAACTGGTGATAGTTAACATTACAAATATCTTTAGAACTGGTAAGAGTTAACATTACAAATATCTTTAGAACTGGTGATAGTTAACATTACAAATATCTTTAGAACTGGTAAGAGTTAACATTACAAATATCGTTAGAACTGATGAGAGTTAACATTACAAATATCTTTAGAACTGGTGATAGTTAACATTACAAATATCTTTAGAACTGGTAAGAGTTAACATTACAAATATCTGTAGAACTGGTGAGAGTTAACATTACATATATCTTTATTATTTATTATGAGAAAATAAGAGAATATTTTGTGAGCACTTAAATTTCAAAAATAAGCTTTTACAAAGATGGAAAAAAAATAATCTTCGTTTGTAAATCAGATACAGTATTACGTAGATCAGCCGTTCTCAATCTTTATGTCTTGGCGGAGACCAGTTAACAATATTCATGTCTCGCGGAAATATATAAATCATATTAAATTGTTATGCAGAGATAACAGATTGGTATTACACTCCTAGATGGAGAATCGATGCAGAGAGAAAAGATTGGTATTACACTCTTAGAGAATCGATGAAGAGAGAACAGATTGGGAGAGTAAGAATTAGGTGGATAGATGTACAGTTAAATGATGACGAGAGTAGAAGATCACGTTATTTTATGATTAGGCTATATTCTGATACGGCGCGTCCATCTCATCATTTATTCTCGAATCTCTAGGTCTGTTGAATATTATTTTCTTCACTTCAAAAGGTCAGTTTATTGTTACTTCTAACCGTACGGTATTAAGATCACACAGGAGACATCTACTGATACAGGTCTGCAACGTGGATAGGATACTCAATGAAGTCAGTATAAACCTATATATTACAGTGTCTTTAAACATCAACTGAGCTAGCGTTTCCTTTAAGGTCAGATTTTAAAAATCAAGATTTAAGATCACAAACGCCCGCGACTACTCACAAAATTCGTACTCTTTCAACGCACGTTACCTATACTTTAGAGTCATAATTTTCATGAAAATTAGACTAACATTTTTCTGGAATTATGAAATCGAAAATAATAACACAAGTAGTTTACATGCAACGAGAAGGTTTCCGCTAAGCTGCGCGACCGTGCACTAGCGCACAAATTTATTTCTCTTGGTGCACATAGTTGGACTTAACTCACAAGATTTACGTGTATAAATGTGTGTAAACATTCATGAAATAAACACTACAGGTGGTTTAAACAGAACATGCCGAAGAAGAATCAAATTATTTAGGTGGAGGGTTGGCCAAGATAAAGTGGAGCTCAATATTTATCCGGCCATGTCGATATGTGTTTGCTAAAAAACACTGTCATCTCAGAGGGAGCAGTGACTACGAGTACAATTTTTATGTCTTATTTTATTTCAATCTAAACTTTAAAAAATGTACAAGATACAAATTCACGAAACTGAATAGACATAATGTGTTTTAGATAATTGGGACCGATGAAAACGGTGCATAATTTTACCAAACTACACATGTGAGGTGGGCAGCAACCACACTTAAACACAATGATCTAGTATAGAACGAAATATATCAGAGATAGGCACACAAAAAATATGAACATGAATACTTTTTTTTTGGCTCACCATGATGCTTTCTGTCCTGCCATGATGATTTAAATGTACGCTGACCTGCCAGGATGATTTAGATGTTCGCTGACCTGCCAGGATGATTTAGATGTTCGCTGACCTGCCAGGATGATTTAAATATTCGCTGACCTGCCAGGATGATTTAGATGTTCGCTGACCTGCCATGATGATTTAAATGTACTATATGCGCTGACACCTGAGTTCAGAAAACACTACTGTACGTTTCAAAGGACTAAAGGAAATCTTTTTTGACCCTATACCAGACGTAAAAAGTTCAACCCGACTAGCATTTCCAAGACTAGTGTAAAGTGGCCTAAGGATTCGATAAGAGTATAAAAGGTAATATCAATATTGGTGGTAGATATGTCTGAACTTTGCAATATTCATTACGCGGGGTTTTTTTTCTTCTAGATTAGTAATTTTTACAACTAGTCACACCAAGAGCTGACCTTTGATTGATCCGTGTTTTTCATTGGCGAGAGACACAAGGTATACGTAATGCAACAAATGAAATAATTGGATCAGCCACGATTATTGACGTAAGACGGCTTTTACTGTGAATGTCGTATACACTGAAGTACGGTCTAGATCAGTCGTTCTCAACTTGATGCGCGTGTAAGGACGTACTCACGGCATGCGAGGTAAAAAGTTCCCCCGTGCACTGACGTCTCAACACAGGGGCGTTGAGAACCCCTGCTCTAACTGAGAAAGTGGTTGCTATAATTTACATACACCCAATAGCACTAATCACTAGCACGTGATGTGCACATACCTGAAGTTCTAATATTATTCAGGTGAGAAGCGTCTGAATCAACAGTTTTAGTTTATTTTTATTTCCTCCGCGTTGGCAACATCAATGCTAAGTTCGGTGTTCATTGTGATTACAAACATCAGCCACTCTATCTTCAGATCAGTTCAAGTCACGTTTTATCATTCAACGTAGCCATACTAGTTTGTTCCGAAAACATCTTTTGTTACGTTATATTTATTAAGTAAAATGTACTTTTTGTGGCGAGGTACACTTTTTACAACCACAGACGATAGTTCACTTTGGTAATAACAAGCTTTAGCCATAAAAATAGAGTGGTTTGTACAGCAATGAGAGTTGTATAAGCTCCTCGAACCTACAAGTGTTTTGGTACGACCTTTTTTGAATTTTGGTTACCTTTCCTTTTTCAATCCTGCTTGCTTTTTTTAGATTGTAATGATACCATTTGTTGCCATGGTTACCTCTTGAAAGTTAGTATCATCGATCAGCTCTGACCTGTTGACCCTGACTTCCATTTTCTGAAATTGCACTTGTGTTACCAGGGTCCGGAAAGGGGGAGGGGCACTGAATAATAACACTGTCACGTGTCATGAATGTTGTAATAGTAGATTATGGAAATTTTTAGGGTGAGGATGGCTGTCCTATTCCATGAAGGATCAAAGTGACTCAAACGTAATACTGAAGTCGGATGTGTCAGACTAAGAGACGCACGTGTCTGAGCTAAGTTGTAATTCATCAAACAACGTATTCCCTTTTCTGGACTGTATCTTGATAATCTGCAGGATATCCCACTAATAATCTGCAGGATATCTCATTGATAATATCTCGTTTATAATCTGCAGGATATCCCATTGATAATCTGCAGGATATCCCATTGATAATATCTAGTTTATAATCTGCAGGATATCCCATTGATAATCTGCAGGATATCCCATTGATAATATCTCGTTTATAATCTGCAGGATATCCCATTGATAATATCTCGTTCATAATCTGCAGGATATCCCATTGATAATCTGCAGGATATCTCATTGATAATTTGCAGGATATACGATTGATAATATCTCGTTTATAATCCAACCAACAAATCAATGTTTATACTCTAACCAACAAACCAAAGTTTACAATCCAACCAACAAATCAACGTTTTTTAATCGTTTTTTGCTGTTATAGTATTTGGAAACCTAGAAAGCAGGTACGCTACATGCTACACGCGCACAGTATCTCACTTGCAGGAATACCCGCATACGGCGGTAAGAATTTCCAGCACACTATACTCACACACAAACTCAGGCACAGGAACATTCACTCAAACACTTGTAGATACAGCTGTCTACACACTTCAACAAACAGACGGGAACACACACACACACACACACTAGCAATATGTGTTTCTCTCTCTCTTTCTCTCTCTCTCTCTCTCTCTCTCTCTCTCTCTCTCTCTCTCTCTCTATATATATATATATATATATATATATATATATATATATATATATATATATATATATATATATATATATATATATATATGAAAAAACAGAGTGGAATAATTAGACATAAAACAAGGAAAACATGAACGAAAATATCTTAGAATGAGTGGAATGAGGTGGACTGGGGCAGGAGAGATACAATCATATACATTTAAAGGCATATACGAAGGTGGACGAAAACACGAGAGAAATGTATGCGTATAATTAAACACAGAAACAGGAAAAACGATGAAGGGTTTCATGGCAATATCAGACCGGATAATATTAGTGAAACTAACAGGAAAACCGTTGGATATCAACAGTGTACAATATATGCGCAAAATCTATGCACATCAAGCAGTTCAGATGAGGACATCGAACATTTCTATGAAGATCTAGAAATTGCAATGAAACAGTGTAAAAATCATGAAGTAACTATAGTAATGGGGGACTTTAACCCACAAGTAGGTGATACAGAGATGCAGAACTATAGTGACGGGGAAACTTTAACCCACAAGTAGGTGATACAGAGATACAGAACTATAGTGATGGGGAAACTTTAACCCACAAGTAGGTGATACAGAGATACAGAACTATAGTGATGGGGAAACTTTAACCCACAAGTAGGTGATACAGAGATACAGAACTATAGTGATGGGGAAACTTTAACCCACAAGTAGGTGATACAGAGATACAGAACTATAGTGATGGGGGACTTTAACCCACAAGTAGGTGATACAGAGATACATAATGTGACTGGAAGATTTGGTTTAGGGGTTAAGAACGAAAGAGGTGACTTATAGATAGAGTGTGCACAAGCACATAATTTAATAATAGGGAATACATGGTTCAAGCAACATCCAAGAAGGCTGTGTACATGGATTAGCCCAGGAGATAATACACGGAATCAAATCTATTACATTTTATTCTTTAAAAGACATAGAAACAGCATTAGATGTATGAAAACAAGGCCAGGTGCTGACTGCAACAGTAATCATATACTACTGGTAGGGACATTTTGTATAAGATTAAAAAAAGAGATCATTAAGAAATATGAAATTAGATTTAGCTTTATTGAAATCAGATGCTGACATTAAAGAAAGATACAACATAGTTGTACAAAATAGATACAATGCCATTGCAAAGATTCAGAGTATTGAAGATCAATAGGACATACTAAAACATTCGATAAACAAAACATCTAAGGAGATAATACCACAAGTAAAACATACATCAAAACACAAATGGATGACAGAAGAAATATTAGAATTGATGAGCACCAGAAGGAAAAAATAAACACAAGATAGTGGAATATCAGAAAATACATAAGGAGATACGAGAGAAATGCAAAATAGCAAAAGAAAGCTGGATAAACAAGAAATGCACGGAAAAAGAATCACATTACAACCAAGATACAACATTACTACATAAGCAAACAGATATGATAACAGGGGAAAAAAACGCAAACAGTTACAAGGTGTCTAAAATCTAAGACAGCGTAGGTATTAATGGGAAAAGATCAAATAGTACAGATATGGTCGAAATATATCAAACAACTTTATGATGACAATATACCCGAGATAAACATATAAGATAACGGCAAACGTCCATCAATACTCGCAGCAGAAGTAGTGTTATATTTAAAAGCACAGAGGCGTACTTATAACGGCATCGGTACAGTACAAGTAGATGTCACCACATAGTCGAGTTATTTCCCTTGTCTATTTTTGTAAATTTCATTAATTTAATTTAGGGTTTGACTTAGGATAATTTTGTTTTACATAACGAACACTAACCCCAACCCAAAATAAATAAATATTTCAATGATTAAATGATAAACATAAATTTTACAATCATAGACAAGTGAAATAATTAAACATGTGGTGGAGTCTACGTGTACTCTACTAAGGCATCGTATACACGTCATGGTGACAAATCAGGATAGTGGAAAAATTAGAGGCAACGGAGATATGACCCTATAGAAGAATGATACGAGTACAATGAACAGCTATAAAAATTAACGAAAAGAACTTTTTTTTGACACTTTATAAGAAAGGCGGAGTGGAAGGCAAGAGAGAATGAGGACGACGGCGTGAGAAATTATTATATAGTCTGACATGGTGGCATGGAAAAGAGTCAACAGCGATCCTTATAGAAGATACTTGAAATAAAGAGTTATGGAAATCCATTAATGCTCACGAAAGTCGGCACGGCACCTGATAATTACGATTATATAATAATAATAATAATAATAATAATAATAATAATAATAATAATAATAATAATATATCAGAATATATATGGTTAAATATATGTAACGGAAACAGTGAAAGCGAGCAGTGGTCAACATTTTCATACTCATAAATGCATCATCAAACATTAGGATACTAAGCCAACATCAACTAACCATAAATGCATCATCAAACATTAGGATACTAAGCCAACATCAACTAACCATAAATGCATCATCAAACATTAGGATACTAAGCCAACATCAACTAACCATAAATGCATCATCAAACATTAGGGTACTAAGCCAACATCAACTAACCATAAATGCATCATCAAACATTAGGGTACTAAGCCAACATCAACTAACCATAAATGCATCATCAAACATTAGGATACTAAGCCAACATCAACTAACCATAAATGCATCATCAAACATTAGGGTACTAAGCCAACATCAACTAACCATAAATGCATCATCAAACATTAGGATACTAAGCCAACATCAACTAACCATAAATGCATCATCAAACATTAGGATACTAAGCCAACATCAACTAACCATAAATGCATCATCAAACATTAGGGTACTAAGCCAACATCAACTAACCATAAATGCATCATCAAACATTAGGGTACTAAGCCAACATCAACTAACCATAAATGCATCATCAAACATTAGGGTACTAAGCCAACATCAACTAACCATAAATGCATCATCAAACATTAGGGTACTAAGCCAACATCAACTAACCATAAATGCATCATCAAACATTAGGATACTAAGCCAACATCAACTAACCATAAATGCATCATCAAACATTAGGGTACTAAGCCAACATCAACTAACCATAAATGCATCATCAAACATTAGGGTACTAAGCCAACATCAACTAACCATAAATGCATCATCAAACATTAGGGTACTAAGCCAACATCAACTAACCATAAATGCATCATCAAACATTAGGGTACTAAGCCAACATCAACTAACCATAAATGCATCATCAAACATTAGGGTACTAAGCCAACATCAACTAACCATAAATGCATCATCAAACATTAGGGTACTAAGCCAACATCAACTAACCATAAATGCATCATCAAACATTAGGATACTAAGCCAACATCAACTAACCATAAATGCATCATCAAACATTAGGGTACTAAGCCAACATCAACTAACCATAAATGCATCATCAAACATTAGGGTACTAAGCCAACATCAACTAACCATAAATGCATCATCAAACATTAGGGTACTAAGCCAACATCAACTAACCATAAATGCATCATCAAACATTAGGGTACTAAGCCAACATCAACTAACCATAAATGCATCATCAAACATTAGGGTACTAAGCCAACATCAACTAACCATAAATACATCATCAAACATTAGGGTACTAAGCCAACATCAACTAACCATAAATACATCATCAAACATTAGGGTACTAAGCCAACATCAACTAACCATAAATACATCATCAAACATTAGGGTACTAAGCCAACATCAACTAACCATAAATGCATCATCAAACATTAGGGTACTAAGCCAACATCAACTAACCATAAATACATCATCAAACATTAGGATACTAAGCCAACATCAACTAACCATAAATACATCATCAAACATTAGGGTACTAAGCCAACATCAACTAACCATAAATACATCATCAAACATTAGGGTACTAAGCCAACATCAACTAACCATAAATGCATCATCAAACATTAGGGTACTAAGCCAACATCAACTAACCATAAATACATCATCAAACATTAGGGTACTAAGCCAACATCAACTAACCATAAATGCATCATCAAACATTAGGGTACTAAGCCAACATCAACTAACCATAAATACATCATCAAACATTAGGGTACTAAGCCAACATCAACTAACCATAAATGCATCATCAAACATTAGGGTACTAAGCCAACATCAACTAACCATAAATACATCATCAAACATTAGGGTACTAAGCCAACATCAACTAACCATAAATGCATCATCAAACATTAGGGTACTAAGCCAACATCAACTAACCATAAATACATCATCAAACATTAGGGTACTAAGCCAACATCAACTAACCATAAATGCATCATCAAACATTAGGGTACTAAGCCAACATCAACTAACCATAAATGCATCATCAAACATTAGGGTACTAAGCCAACATCAACTAACCATAAATGCATCATCAAACATTAGGGTACTAAGCCAACATCAACTAACCATAAATGCATCATCAAACATTAGGGTACTAAGCCAACATCAACTAACCATAAATGCATCATCAAACATTAGGGTACTAAGCCAACATCAACTAACCATAAATGCATCATCAAACATTAGGGTACTAAGCCAACATCAACTAACCATAAATGCATCATCAAACATTAGGGTACTAAGCCAACATCAACTAACCATAAATGCATCATCAAACATTAGGGTACTAAGCCAACATCAACTAACCATAAATGCATCATCAAACATTAGGGTACTAAGCCAACATCAACTAACCATAAATGCATCATCAAACATTAGGGTACTAAGCCAACATCAACTAACCATAAATGCATCATCAAACATTAGGGTACTAAGCCAACATCAACTAACCATAAATGCATCATCAAACATTAGGGTACTAAGCCAACATCAACTAACCATAAATACATCATCAAACATTAGGGTACTAAGCCAACATCAACTAACCATAAATGCATCATCAAACATTAGGATACTAAGCCAACATCAACTAACCATAAATGCATCATCAAACATTAGGATACTAAGCCAACATCAACTAACCATAAATGCATCATCAAACATTAGGATACTAAGCCAACATCAACTAACCATAAATGCATCATCAAACATTAGGATACTAAGCCAACATCAACTAACCATAAATGCATCATCAAACATTAGGATACTAAGCCAACATCAACTAACCATAAATGCATCATCAAACATTAGGGTACTAAGCCAACATCAACTAACCATAAATGCATCATCAAACATTAGGATACTAAGCCAACATCAACTAACCATAAATGCATCATCAAACATTAGGGTACTAAGCCAACATCAACTAACCATAAATGCATCATCAAACATTAGGATACTAAGCCAACATCAATTAGCTTGCAGAAATTAATTCCTGTACCTGGAATGTATGACCAAGAAGACGATGGACTGACAACATTAAAGATAATATGAATACATCTCTAGAAAATTCAAGCCACATCGCCCAAGACAGAGAGAGGTTCAGAGAGTTCATTGGGAAGACACGTTCTGGAAGGAATACGTCACATGACCACCTGGAATGACGAAACGTTAAACATCCTGACCCTAACCCTGGAATGAAGAAACGTTAAACACCCTGACCCTAACCCTGGAATGAAGAAACGTTAAACACCCTGACCCTAACCCTGGAATGAAGAAACGTTAAACACCCTGACACTAACCCTGGAATGAAGAAACGTTAAACACCCTGACCCTAACCCTGGAATGAAGAAACGTTAAACACCCTGACACTAACCCTGGAATGAAGAAACGTTAAACACCCTGACCCTAACCCTGGAATGAAGAAACGTTAAACACCCTGACCCTAACCCTGGAATGAAGAAACGTTAAACACCCTGACCCTAACCCTGGAATGAAGAAACGTTAAACACCCTGACCCTAACCCTGGAATGAAGAAACGTTAAACACCCTGACCCTAACCCTGGAATGAAGAAACGTTAAACACCCTGACACTAACCCTGGAATGAAGAAACGTTAAACACCCTGACCCTAACCCTGGAATGAAGAAACGTTAAACACCCTGACCCTAACCCTGGAATGAAGAAACGTTAAACACCCTGACCCTAACCCTGGAATGAAGAAACGTTAAACACCCTAACCCTAACCCTGGAATGAAGAAACGTTAAACACCCTGACCCTAATCCTGGAATGAAGAAACGTTAAACAATCGTGAAACATCTATCTATTAAAGTATGACACAATCTATTCCTCTCATGGACACAAAAGGACTCCATAGTTCTTTCGTAGAATACAGATTTTGTAGTTTTACTTGACGACGAACAGACTATTACTATCCGACTATGGGGTGTTAATATAAAAACATACCAATAAAAGTATACATGACAATTCCAACGTTTCAACAGTTAGACCTTTAATAAGAATATACACAACACAGTGAACAAACAGTAAAAACAAAAACAATGACAGAGGGACTAGAAGGAAGACAGTAAATTTCACGGAGTCCTAAGTTCAGCAAAAAAGGGCTCAAAAAGAGATTAGGATTGATTTTATTGTACTCGAGTTTCCCACATGTGCTCCGTCCTCTTAGCGCAAAAGGCACGTCGCTTGCCGAGAGTATCACACATAAACGTAGCGTCATGCTAACCATCCCTGATGATCATTAAGTACCGTCTCCGCGACGAAGGTTGGCTGCAACAGATCTCCAACATCCCCGTCTCTTGTCTTGGTGGTGGACTCTGCTAGTCTGTAACCCGTCCATCTCGTGATGTTACTCTCCCACTTGTATCTCTGCCTACCACTTGCTTTTCTCCCCTCGGCTTTACACTCAAGTAAGGTCTTCAGTAAAGTGTCACGTCTTTTAATATATCTAAAAAATGTTATTTACCTGATCTTTATTTTCTGTAAAAAAATCTTTCTTCATGCAAAGTGTTGTTAGAACCTCTTTGTTTGTTTTCTTCTCTTTCCATGATGTTTTCCTTATTCTTCTATATATATACATCTCAAAGGTATCCATTCTGTCTTCTAATTGTTTGCTTATTGTCCATGTTTCTGAACCATACATTAACATAGAATAGATGTAGCATTTATAATTCTTATATTTAGCGTATTTGTAATTTATTCAGGAGTTAATATTTTCGTCATGTCATTGAAAGTACTTTTAGCCATTTCTATTCTCCTTTTAACTTCACTTCTGTTTCACATCTACCATTATTTGTGATTATTTGTCCGAGATTTTGATAATGTTCTACTTTTGTAGTTTCTCTACATGTATTTTTATGTTTAGCACCTCTTCTTCTGTGACTTTGTTGATTATCACTGTTTTTTTGTGAGGGTATTAATATCTAGTTCATATTCATTAATTGATTTATTGACTTGATCTATTAGTCTTCGTAGTTCCTGTTTACTTTCTGCTAAACGACCAGTGTCATCTGCATATCTCCGGTTATCTATTTACTCCTACTGACATTGAATTCTGGCATTTCTTCTAGGTGTTTAAAAATATTCTCTGTATAGTAAAATCCTTAGGGATCTCCATAAAAAAATCCACATTATAAACAAGACTTGGGTGGGGGATTCGAACTCGTAATCTCATCAGCAAACAGCGAACAGCTTTACCATTACGTCGTGGTGGTTCCCAAATCTCCGGATCACATCCTGTTAATTAATATGAATTTGAGAAGGAAGGCAAAACAAAAAGGACATGTACCCATACTGTAGCATATTCCAGCTGTAGCATATCCGAACTGTAGCACACCCCAGCTGTAGCACACCCCAGCTGTAGCAAAACCAAGCTTTAGTATACCCTAGCTGTAGCACACCCCAGCTGTAGCAAAACCCAGCTTTAGTATACCCTAGCTGTAGAACACCCCACTGTAGCATACAAAACTGTAGCATATCCCAACTATAGCATACACCAGACTGTAGCATACCCTAGCTGTAGCATACCCCAGCTGTAGCATACCCTAGCTGTAGTATACCCCAACTGTAGCATACCCTAGCTGTAGTATACCATAGCTGTAGCATACCCTAGCTGTAGCATACCCCAACTGTAGCACACCCTAGCTGTAGCATACCCCAACTGTAGTGTACCCTAGCTGTAGTATACCCTAGCTGTAGTATACCCTAGCTGTAGTATCCCCCCAAACTGTAGCATACCCCAACTGTAGCATACCCCAACTGTAGTATACCCTAGCTGTAGTATACCCCAACTGTAGCATACCCCAACTGTAGCGTACCCTAGCTGTAGTATACCCTAGCTGTAGTATACCCTAGCTGTAGTATCCCCCAAACTGTAGCATACCCCCAAACTGTAGCATACCCCAACTGTAGCATACCCCAACTGTAGTATACCCCAAACTGTAGCATAATTGATATTACCCCGGTAACCCAAATAGACACTTCTTTGTGTGAGTTTTGTTAAGATCAGCAAACAAAACACTCAAAACAAAAAGATAACACTTTATATAATTGTATATATATATATCAATCAGTATGTGCTAACAGCAGTTTTACCTACCTGGAAAACAGTAGGTTTCATCTCCTGTGGCGGGAGTGAGTGCCATCTTTTGATACTTCCAGCAGAACTTCCATTTGGTCTGATTTGTATTCTTGCTGTAACCATCTGATCATTCTGTAGAAACTGTTGCCGGAGTGAGCTCACACTTGGAGTCTGGACTATAGTAAATGCTGCTGGTTGAGGCTCTTCTAGAGATGTCCCCAAATCTAACGATGACTGATAGGGGATACTTTGCGATGTAACTGCAGAAATATATTTGTCACCTTCTGAAGCAGACCAAAGTTGGGCGGATTGAGATGAAAGAGTCGTTGGAGGGCGATGTTCTTCACCCTTCCTAGAACCTTGAGCTGGTTGAAGTAGTTTTCCGTTGCTTTCAGAACTACCTGTATTGTAAACGTTATCCACTCTTGTTATCGAAGGTACAACTTTCTCCTTTTCCTTGTGAGTGATAACATTTGGTGCAACAGATCTATAACCTTGGATGGGACTAGATGGTCGAAATTCACTTGAATTTTCTTGAGACCGTGATGATGTTACTGCGTGTATTGGAAGTGATGATGTTACTGCGTGTATTGGAAGTGATGATGTTACTGCGTGTATTTGAAGTGATGATGTTACTGCGTGTATTGGAAGTGATGATGTTACTGCGTGTATTGGAAGTGATGATGTTACTGCGTGTATTGGAAACATCTGATCTGTGCTCGACGTTTTATTAATATCAGATGTCAACAGTTCAGATTTCGGTGACACGATGTTTTTGTTTCCGATGACATTAATAGACGAAGATCTTCTGAGATTTGTAATTATAGGTAAAGTATACACAGGATTAGGATTCGTTTCTGACAGTTTCAAAGAGGTGGTTCTGGAAACAAGAGCATTTGTGTGTCGCTCAGGTGTTGAAGATGATTGTTTTAGATTTGAAGTATTTGTGGATTCTGAGTTGACTGAACTGATGCCTGTTATGGGAACTACTATTACGATTTCCTTACTGGCATTACATATTTCTGGTTGATGCAGATCAGTTAAGGGAGAAGCAGGAAGGTGGAAGCTGCTTGAGGTATCTCCTTTGATTTTTGATAATTGAACATTTTGTCTATTGATAGTGCTAGAGCTTGGACTGAAGCTCTGAGCTCTATGCAAACCCTGAGAAGAAGCTCTCTGGATGACTGCGGAGATGATGTCAGCTGGTCGTGGCTCAGATAGTTTATGAAATATTCTTTGTTTAATCACTTTAGGAATGACTGTAACAACCTGCTCTGTCTTGTGTGATATTGGTTCTTCTGCTTGAGCTGTGTGATAGAACAGAAATACTTGTACAGGCAACCAAACGACAATGACGGGTTATCGGTCTTATTATTATAATTATTTTTACATTATCCAGATTAAATAAATTTCGAAAATCATCTTGATTACAGTTAAAAATGTTGCCCTATTGATAAACTTTAAATTATCATTTACAATTTGTAAATAATATAATATATCAAAATAAAACACAAATGTCCCCATATCATGAAATATTAAATCAATAAAACACAAATGTCCCCATATCATGAAATATTAAATCAATAAAACACAAATGTCCCCATATCATGAAATATTAAAACAATAAAACACAAATGCCCCCATATCATGAAATATTAAATCAATAAAACACAAATGCCACTCTATAATGAAATAATAAAACAAAAATTAAAACTATAGACATACAACCACAATGTTTACGTTGTAAAGTGAAAGAAATATTAATAAACCAATCAAAACATCTAAAATTGTCTACCTTTTGAATCAGTGATCAGAACATTGCACTGGCACGATGTCTCTGAGACAAGGTTTCTAGCTACACACTCGTAGCAAGCAGAGTCTTGAATTCCAGCTTCTAGAATCTCCAACTGAGCGATTCCATTGTTGTATGACTGAATCACATTATGAGATGCTGAGACTGGACTGCCATTCTTCTTCCATATGATAGTTGGTGGAGGCAATCCAGTGATGTGGCACTGCAGGACAACAACTGTACCTGAGACTGATCTTACATCCTCCAGCTTGGAAACAAAGTATGGAGCTGTGTTTCTTGCTGTCAAAAAAAACGAGAAAAAAACACACACATATAATTATAATGGGCTATTGCATATAAGTGAAGAATGTAATCAGTATTAAGCTTTTCTTTAATATATATATATATATGTAACAGCGACACTATTCTGATTTCAGAAAGAAATTCCTTAGGTACATCATGTTAATACATATGTTTGTTGTTCGTCCATCACAAGTGATGATGACCATTTGTTATATCCACTATTGCAAATTCAATTAGAGTTAAGTTCTTGATTATGAGTTCGTAGATGGCTAATGAGCCCTATTTGAGCTGTAAATGTCCTTGGACAGTTCGGACATGGAATGACGACTGTAGACGGATCTTGGTCTATCCGTGACTTTCCAGCTGCTCTCCGCTGTTGAGCTTCTGCATTTTTCTTCTTTTCACAAGATGATGCGCTCTTTTTTATTTTTAGAACGCCATGTAGATCTATTTTGTGCAAGTTCTTCCCATGTATCGTGGTCTATTTCAAAGGCTTTCAGTGAGTTCTTTAACGAGTCATTGTATCGCTTCTTTTGGCCACCTTAAGATCGTGTACCCTTCTCCAGCTCACCATAGTAGATATACCAGATCACCCTCTAACACAAATAATTCTTTAAGGTGAGATGACGCGCATGCGCTCTCAAGGTGGACAAAAGAAGTGTTACAAGAACTCACTGAATGAGGTATACATACACCATATACATGGAAAGATGTTGCATTAAACAGTGCTATGTGGTGCTCTGAAATAATAAAATTAATGCCCACCATAGTGTATGAAAAGGAGAAATGCAACAGCTCAACGACTATTGCGGGAAAGTTAATGATAGATCAAACACCATCGCCCGTGTGTTGCCGGGGCCCGAAAGGGGAGCGAAGAATAGCAACACTGCTAAGCTTTAACGCATGTCGTAAAAGACGACTAAGGAGGTTATGGGATGGAGTTGGCTGTCGCATTCCATATAGGGTCAGTGACCCAAAGCCATGCTGAAGCCGGATATGTCAGGCAGAAAGGCGCAGATATCGCAACAATGCTGTAAACCATGACACAACGCATTCCGTTCTCCGGACTACATCCTGCTAATCTGCAGGAGTTTGAGAACGAACGCAGAAGAAGAAGAAGAAGAAGAATACAATGACACTATAAGAAATATGATGAAAATTATATCCTGCAAAGAATACATAGACACACAAAAGATCAAATAGTTTTGGCCACCTAACCAGAATGGAACCCGATCGCATTCCATCGATAACGCTTAATAAAAGATTATCTTAGAAGAGAACCAGGGGAAGACCCAAGCTAAGATGGATAGATGACATCAGAGAAATACTAGAAAACTAAGGCTGCACTATGGCAGCGGCATCACAGTTAGTTAAATACAGATTTCGGCTCCCCATGACGCCTAGCGGCACGCATGAATGGAACAAGACAAGACATACAAACTAATAGACAAGGTCATACCTCTAATTGAATATCAGAAAGTGGACGAATCAGATGACCACCTTCACTTGTGATAGACAAACAACATATGGAACATCTACAAAGCCTCAAGTTTATACCTGAAAATTGTACATATTTGACGTATTTTGTTCAGAAAAAAAACGTATTTTGTTTCATTAAATATGCGTATATTTACCGTTAATTTCGTGACGTTACATTTAGTGAAGTAATAGTGGGATCAGCATAAGAGTGCTTGATGCCACGGGAGTAATCCCCTACAGGAATTCTGGAAGGGAGACACTAAGGCTGTTGATGACGTATTAAAGCATCTTTTTGCATCTCCTGCAGAAGACATATTCCACAATTTCGTATGCAGACAACCAATCACTGCAACCATCAGTTGGTTTGTCACTTTTTGAGTTGTATATTTATTTCAATACCTCCGTGCCTCTCTATGTAAGATATGTTTCACTATGTTGCATGTGATGACATTTATATTTTCACCTTTCCTATTCTCTTTCTGGCATCAAGTTTTGTGTAAAAAAAAATAAATTTTGTTTTGGAACACGCAACCCAACTACCCAATGCGATTATTAATTTGATTATTTCCCCTTGCAACGTTTGCCAATTGATATTTATCAATTATTAGTTAAACTATTAATTTTTTAGGGTTCATTTTATGGTCTGGGCTAGTAAATGTTTTGTTTTACATAGTTTAACCCTAAACATAAATAAACTTATATTGAAATTAATAAAGGATAAATATAAACTGACAAATATTGCCAAGGGAAATAATCAGATCGTGAGGAGTGGGGGGGGGGGTGATTAGTTGGAGGGGATGTTCCGGGTGTGAAACAAAGCCCAAAATGAATTAACTAAGCACATAACCATTTAACCAACCTTTAACAATGACATTGGCATCCATTGATACTTTTCCAGCGGGGTTCTCTGCTACACACCTGTAACACCCTGCATCTTCAATTCTCATTGAGATTACCTGCAGACACGCTAATCGTCCGTCGTAACTTGTACTGAATGGGAGGTAACCAAGAAATACATTTTACCATATTTACAATCTCCAGTACAGTTTTCACAAATACAATATGGTTCATTAGAATATGAGCCTTTTATTTATGTTATGTCGTTGTCAACTAGACCGACATCATCGACAGTAGTCGTGTGGATGCATTGGAAATCATTCCTCTAAAGTAACGCTATGTGACTTTTTCCTTGATTCTCATTGGTTTCCGACACAAATTATACACAGTGACCCATGAAAATTACGCGGTAAGTCACATAGCGTCACTTTTGAAGGATGATTCCGACGAGTTCACAGTATATAATTGACCGCCCGAGTCTCTTAGTAGATATGGTAGCATCTTTTCCTTTGTTCATCTCACATTCTTCAGTCTACTTTCTCCTCCCTACTTACTACTAACTTCTCCCCATACGTTTTTCTCACCTGTCATGCTTCCACATCTTTTCTTCCTCATTACCTATCTGCTATTGTCCTCATTATAACCCTATTTGTCTCCATGTAAGACTTGTTTTATTGTGGTCATTTGTTTGTCCTGATGAAGGCTTTATAGTCGAAACGTCGTCTGTCTCTGTATCTCGTTGTTAAGTTGTTTTATATTTTATTTTGGTAACACACCTACCTATTTTTGTATTTCTTGACATTTTGCCCTGTGTTACCCCAGCCACCTACTTCCTGTTTAGGGTTGTTACCCTACACTGGTTGATTTATCTCTTAGTAGATCACACTCGTCAAGTGCCATGCTCATTGGCGTAGGAGATCACTGACAGAAATTGTGGGTCGAGGGTGGGAAATAGGAAGGAGATTATTGAGATGTTTTTATCATAGGCCCTTCGCAGTAGGTTCCAACTATCAACGGTATGCAATGCTTTAAGAATAAGCCTCCTATTCACAGGTGATCTATATGAGAATGTAGAAGTCATTCACATATACCCGGTATATATAACCCCTATACTAACATATGGATGCGAGTCTTGGACAATAAACAAACTGGAAAGTGGGAAATTAGAGGCAACAGAGATATGGTTCTACAGAAGAATGCTGAGAATACCATGGACTGACAGATAAAATAATGTAGAGGTGTTGAAAGAGTCAAATTCGAAACGGACCTTAATCAATAATATAAGAAAAAGACAATCTTCTTTTTTTGGCCACTTCATGAGAAAGGGAGGTGTGAAGAACATAATCACAACAGGCAAAATTGATGGCAACAGAAACAGAGGACGACAAAGTGAGAAAATATAGTGCCAAGTTTGACAACCTGGCACGGCAGGGAAACAACAACGATCTTGATACATAATACTAGAGAAAGAGCTGTGGAGGGATTTGATCGGCTACGCCAGCCGGCATGGCATGTGATGATGATGAGAACATTCAAACATTTGGTATGCATACATTTAATCACCGTAACAATCTGTTGGTCACTTTTCACTATGCTGTTCCATATGATTGTATATTTTCAATACAGCGGTGACTCTATATCTGTATCTAGAAGCCATGTTTACACTGTTGCAGGTGATATGACGAAATTATCCAGACATTTCTACCATATCCGGTAGATGCGGCTTGCAATGATTTAAGAATAAGCTTCCTACATCGAATGTAAACATCGAATGTAAACATGGAATGTAAACATCGAATGTAAACATCGAATGTAAACATCGAATGTAAACATCGGATCACATCAAAACTTGCCGTCACTTGAAGGTTTCCATTTTGAACTACATAGAATATTTTCTTCTTCTTCAGCGTACATTCTCAAACTCCTGCTGAATTCTCTTGTAGCAGGACATGTCCTACTAGATTTCCAGCAGAATGTAGTCCAGAGAATGGAAATGCGTTGTGTCGCCATTTTATTTGCGCCAATGGCCCGACACATCCGTCTTCGGCGGTACATAGAATACGAAATCTCATATTACTGAATGCATGATCTCCATAGGACAACACTGAGCAATCTAAACACACAAATTATGTAGGGAGTGTGTAACTCTAGCTACTGTGTACATCTCCATGTATAACATCAAAATATTCCCATAACATATATGTCGTAGTAACATTAGTAGAGAGCCCGTCAACACCGAAAGGTACATGAGGACAGAAAGAAGAAGAAATATGTCGTAGTGGTTTAAGACATAATACCGTACAATAAAACAATGCATCTATCTTTGCTATGATTGGGGGAGGAGGGAGGGAGGAGAGGTGGCGTCTATTATTGCAATTCTTATTTGTTCGTTCTCAAACTCCCACAGGAGTTCTCTTGCAGCAGGGAATAGTCTTGGTAGATTTCTAAGAGGGTGTAGTCCAGAGAACAGATTTGCGTTGTGTCACCTTTGCGTTAATGGTCTCTCACATCAGACTCCTTCGTGATTACACATACATTCAGTGTTTTACCTCTTCCAATGAACGGTAAATTCAAGTAGGGATCATGAGGATAAATTAAAAAAATTCTTACAGCTGACGGGAAATGAACCAGGTCCATTGTAGCCGCACCGAAATGCCTTGCAGCTCAAGTAAACAAACTTTCCTTACTTGACCAACTACATCCCCCACCGAAAAAAAGAAGAAAAAAAAAGATGTGATCTTGTCAAGTCATTTAACCTGTGTACCCAAGTCACTGAGAATGGACCAATCCAGACAATGACTATTACAACAACAACGAACACCCCTTACAAGAATTGTAGTATCGTCAGAAACACAAAAATACAACATCCATACTCGTACTATAAGCGGCTATATGCCTGCCTATAAACAATTAATTAAAAATTGTAATGTAGGCACTTCTCCCTGTGTATGGTCTTTTGCGTCTTGCAGACGTCAGTCATTAAGCAAAAACGAGTAAGCAATCATTTGGCCATTTACTCAGGAATTGTGACTTTTCAAGCGATCATGGAACAGCCATAGAACATTTTTCTTTATCTCTTTCTCTATTTTCTTCTATATCTTTAAACATATTATTTCTTAACAATGTTGCTCCCGCACGCAGGTTAAGCCCCTGGACAGCCCGAGTTTCGACCGTGTTTTCCCAGATTTTGGGGTCTATGAAAAAACGTCTTTCATTGCAGTTTTACTGGTGTCCTTCTACCTCAATATTGGTCTACCATGGGTTCTCTGGCCTTAGCCAGTTCTCCGAATAGCACTTGTTTTGGGATGGTGGCAGTTTGGCCTTCTTCGGACGTGATCCAACCAATTAAATCTGTTTCTCTTAAGTTTTTCTATGGCATATAGTAGCTGAATGCAGCGTAATACCACTTCTTGTATAGAACCAATTTTCATTACAACAGTCTTAATGACTTTGTCCTGTTACCTAACTCCTAGAATTCTACGTAGGTACTGCATATGAAAGCTGTTTAATCATCTCTCCTGGTCCACATAGGTTATTCATGTTCCACTGCTGTAGATAAGAGTACTCACAACTAACACGGATTGCAAATTCCCGTAAATTACTTGGGCAGTACACATTACGAACACATAAAACACATACTAGGTATATTGTATCTGATATATAATCTTAAAAAGTATTTTGATAAATGTTTTCTTTTATGTTTTTGATGTCTATTTCACACAGCACCCTCTCTACCTGTAAGTTACACATTGTCCAAGCTCTTTGCCATCTTTCAGCCAAGTAACGGTGGGTTCTGGAGTCCCGATGACGTCGCATTCTAATATTAACATTTCCCCGTTTTGAAGAACTTTGTTTTGCAACGTTGTCAGAAACATAGGCACCACAATAGTGTTCTCGTTACATTCTAGAACAGAATAGTTAAAATTCAATCAAAATTAGAATATGAAACAAACTCAAATAAATGACATGAATCTTCTTCTTCTTCTTCCCTTCCTTTTTTACCCTTTACTGGTGTCGATGGAGATACAATGTTCTTGTTCTCGCTTATCTGACAGCTTCAGATAATGTTATTTCGTGTTCGTGTAATGTCTCTTTGATGTTGTCGATCCAGCGTACTCTAGGTCTACCCTTGGCTCTACTTTCGACTTATCCTCTTTTCGTATATGCTTTATAAACTAATGAATCACACGGCATTCTTTCCAGATGATCAAACCATTGTATCTGTTGGTTCTGTATGTATTGTAGAATTGATATGACACCCACTCAATGTGTCATATGAATGAATCTTCAAAGCTAAATATTTCAATAACAAGGTAGAACATGTCCTCGTGTCCGGTAAAGATTAGTTTTATAAGACCAAAGGCCGATCTCAATAAATTGTATATAGGGCCTACCAGTAGTCATAAGTAACTTTACAATTCAAGGACAAACTATTTCGGCCAGGTAGACATGTTGCCACGACCCGGCGGTTGAAAAGCACTGCTGTAGAACAGTCTATATATTTCTCTTTGTTAGCTGGAGTAATTGCACATGACAGGTTAAGAGACACTAGTTTACAGTGGATCGACTTTTGTGTCTTTACAGACAGTAGTAAGCCTATGTTGTTATTATTGATCCTGATATCGAATTTTTGCTGTGATCTACTCTTGGCAGTTCAATCCCATTCGTTAAAAAAAGTGCAAGTATTCTGAAGTTGCCTTAGTGATCCATACTGCGAGTTAGTGACTGTTAATGGTGTCTGTAATAGTTGTTTTTTTCTGGTAGTAGAGAAGGAAGGGCAGTCAATGAGGAAGTGTTTCACTGTTTCGATGGAATGAGAAAAGCGCATACATATGATTAGTTGCTAGTGTCTGGTACAGTTTAAATGGCTATCGTCTCTTGCATGTCCTGTTGCAAATTGAAAGATAAGGGATTAGATTCTCCTGCAGAGTCTGTTTATATAATCATTGTCCTTTGGTCCTGATACTTCACTAAATACATTTTGATGTCAGCGAATTTGCTCATCTGTTCAGCGAATTTTTTGATGTCAGCGAATTTGTTCATCTGTTCAGCGAGATTTTCCTATTGTAGTTCATGAGATTCTGCTTGACTGTTTGCATACTGCAAGCTTGTTCAGCGAGATTTTCCTATTGTAGTTCATGAGATTCTGCTTGACTGTTTGCAAACTGCAAGGTCTTTGCTTTATGGTAATCATATCGATAACATATAAATAAATCTTAGTACATGTAGTTTTTAGGGATCTGAACATTTCCCAGTTTTCACAGGACACATTTTAACTCTATCTTCACATTCCAAAGGAGAAATTTTTACATTTGGGGCCAGATATAGTCTGTTAAATACAGGACTACCCAAACAGATCATAGGTTCTGATAGGTCTGACAATTATCAAAGAATGATTGATTCTTGATCAGGCAGCAGCATCACCGCATGCGGTACATTACTATAAATGCTCTGCATGTCATTCCGTTAGACATCTACAAGAATATAAGCTCAGTATCCCAGTCAACTGTTCGTTGTGGGTTCTTCTGGTCTTTCCATTGAGGACACACTTTCATCCCTCATCCGTGGTCACTCTAATTTCTATCATTCTCTGTACATGTGCATTGTCTTTTCATAATCCTCTTCGTGGCTGTGTAATATTTTCATAACTGCCCTAATAACTCATCTAGACCTCTTCTCATCGTCATCAATTATAGCTTTACCCACTACTGGATCAGCTCTTTAGTTGTCTTCAACATTCGAATTGTCTGGACAGCGAATCTCCATGTGATACTGTCTTCAACATTCGAATTGTCTGGACAACAAATCTCCATGTGATACTGTCTTCAACATTCGAATTGTCTGGACAACAAATCTCCATGTGATACTGTCTTCGACGTTCGAATTGTCTGGACAGCAGACCTCCATGTGATACTGTCTTTGACGTTCGAATTGCCTGGACAGCAGACCTCCATGTGATACTGTCTTTGACGTTCGAATTGCCTGGACAGCAGACCTCCATGTGATACTGTCTTTGACGTTCGAATTGCCTGGACAGCAGACCTCCATGTGATACTGTCTTCGACGTTCAAATTGTCTGGACAGCAGACCTCCATGTGATATCGTCTTCAACATTCGAATTGTCTGGACAGCAGACATCCATGTGATACTGTCTTCGACGTTCGAATTGTCTGGACAGCAGACCTCCATGTGATACTGTCTTCGACGTTCGAATTGTCTGGACAGCAGACCTCCATGTGATACTGTCTTTGACGTTCGAATTGTCTGGACAGCAGACCTTCATGTGATACTGTCTCCGATATTCGAATTGCCTGGACAGCAGACCCTCTATATGATACTGAAGACTCTGAGATGTGGACGGGGATGCGGTGTGGTTGAAGACAGAAATCGTGTTGATTCAAGTTGTGAGGTGAGATGATGTAATCTGAGCTGACCTTGTTTAAATCCCGTTTTCTGCGTGATTTTTCTTAATTTTCTTGAGCAAGTCTTTCCAATGTCTTTCAGAAGAGAATAGCGTATTAGCATATCCATAAGAACAGACCTATCGGGAAAAAATTCCTCTTCTGTGGATATGCCCAGATTATAATGACGTCAATAACAAATAACTAATTAGAAATGGCATTTCAAAATAACAATCCTAAAGTTAATTAATGATAATATAATATCTTATAATTGACAGAAAGTATGCAGGTAAAAATGCAATCTTGCAATTGCCAGTGAGAATGCAGGTAAAGATGCAATCTTGCAATTGCCAGTGAGAATGCAGGTAAAGATGCAATCTTGCAATTAACAGTAAGTATGCAGGTAAAGATGCAATCTTGCAATTGACAGTGAGAATGCAGGTAAAGATGCAATCTTTCAATTAACAGTAAGTATGCAGGTAAAGAAGCAATCTTGCAATTGCCAGTGAGAATGCAGGTAAAGATGCAATCTTGCAATTAACAGTAAGTATGCAGGTAAAGAAGCAATCTTGCAATTGACAGTGAGAATGCAGGTAAAGATGCAATCTTGCAATTGACAGGAAAAGTAAGTAACATTTTCCCTTTTCACGCCATTACGGCGTATTGGGGAGTAGGGGGTTGATCCCATTTTTTCATTGACCCAGCATACCTAGGAATGAAGTGGTGAATATCAATCCCGCCGCCTTTACTGTTCCAGAAGACCTGGTGCCCATTTCTTAGGCTGGATCAACTTAAGAGCATTTGATGATTTTAAAATAACTTCAGCTGAACTGGAAATTGACCTTGGTTCATCATAACAGAAAACCAGTTCACTTACAACTGAGCTACCCGGTCCCAAGTTACAGTAAAAAAGTTCAAAGTGACAGTAAGATAGTCCCAAGTGACAGTAAGAAAGTCCCAAATGACGGTAAAAATGTCCAAAGTGACAGTAAGAAAATCCTAAGTGACAGTAAGAAAACAGATAAGCAAGAATTCTTACCATTCACAGTAAGGAAGCAAGAATTCTTACCATTCACAGTAAGGAAGCAAGAATTCTTACCATTCACAGTAAGGAAGCAAGAATTCTTACCATTCACAGTAAGGAAGCAAGAAGTCTTCTGATCTCCAGCCTCGTTTGAGACTACACATGCGTACTCGCCAGCGTCGTCCAAAGTGACTTCACCAATCTCTAATCGAGACTCCAGTCCATCAAATGTCTGCTTGAAATCTGAAGAATTCTTTTGCAAAATCCCATTTTTGTACCATTTAACGGAAGTGGCGCCAGAAACAGTGCATGCCAAAATGGTGGAGTGGCCTTCTGTAACTGTCATATCAGAAAGACGTATGTCAAATAACGGGGGGTCTTGAAGTCGACCTAAAAAAATACAATAAGGTACTGTATTATTTGCATTGCAGAGTATACGTACATTTGCAGACACTTTAGGAACTTTCTGTGCACACGTTTGCATATAGTTGGTTAATGTATACTTTTAAGTGAAGTTGAACAAGCTTACAAACAGAACAAGCTTACAAACAGCGCACAAAAAGACCATCTCCAGTGAACTCTTCCACCCCTGACGCCGCAAGGCAAACAAGGGACACAGCGTATAGATAGATTGAGTGGAGTTGAGAATCGAAGGGAAATGATGACGGTTTTACTAAAATTCACACGCATGGTGTCCATGCAGGATTTACGTATAAGCTAAACAAGCTATAGCTTAGGGCCCCCACTGTCTTGGGTGAGTCCCAAAAATTATATTTGGTACTGACATATAATATCTGGACTTATAAAGGGCCCGATATTTCCAATACTTAGGGCCTTATCAAGTCTAAATACGGCGCTGATGGTTTCCACTTAGTATTGTTTTCTCAAAATGTAACTCGTTTTATCAAAATTAGCGACATCATCTTCCAAAAATGTGTATGGTCATGCGTCCTAATGTAGCAAAACTGGGCTAGCATTTGAGCTCGACGACTATTATTGTTGATGAATATGCACCATTATTACCAAAATGGATTAGTATTAGAGGCTGAAGATTAATATTGTTGATGTTAATTTTCCCGGAATAAAAACAAACAAAATAAACTATCGGCCGCGGTTGAAAATCAATATTTAGGTGATCCTGATAAGTTAGAGGTGTGCCTTTCCACAAAGAAGATTTAATTTTTTGTACAAAACTATCTGGCAACACTGAATTACAAAAAACAAATATGTACTACATTTGATTACATTCCCCCCCTCCCTACCAAAACACCATCGCCATTGAATGTCAGATGCGTCCCTTTTAGTCAAGCATATTTATCTATGATTCTAACTTATTTTTTAGTACATTTGAGTACATTAACAAACAAGTGCTGTTACTAGTGATGACACGATATGTCTGGACTGAATGCGGTTAAAGTTACTTGTTGTATGTGAAGAGAATATATGTCAGGGGCACATATACATGCTTTACATATGTGACAATCAAGACTGCTCTTAGGAATAACACACAACAAAAAAAAAACACAGCATAAGTAAGCATAACAAATAACACGAACTGTCTGGACAAGTCAGTAATGGATGTACTGTAATAGCTGTTCAACTATCGTGAAATGTTTGAGTAACTCTAATACGTACAATATTATCGTCAGAACTGTGTGAGAACGTGGTACCTTCTGTCATGGCTACAAGCGTAGCTGACATATCTGCGCATTTCGGGCCAGACACATCATACTTCAGTGTGACTTTTTTTTTGGGGGGGGGGGTCCTCTATGGAATGGAGCAGTCAACTCTACTCCATTAACCTCATTACTTGTTTTTTGTGATATGTCTAGCAGATAACAGTGTCAATACAGGTAACAGTGTCACTACAGGTAAAGTTCAATACAGGTAACAGTGTCATTATTCTTTGCCACATGTCTAGCAGGTAACAGTGTCACTAATCTTTGCGACCTCCTTCCGGGTTCCTACAACATACATGGGAGAGGGAGGTTGGGGTTAAACGACTGATTTCTGATTTAATATTGATTCAAAATAGCATTGAGTCTTGGTGACGCGGCCTGGTGGTAGTCGTATGTGCCGTTTCTGGAGGAAGTCTGACACATGCAAGAATCGTCTTCCTGAAAACAAGTTGGATATTTGACAATCACTCGACAGACTATACCTACATGTATACTGTATGACAATGTAATTAACCCATTTGTATGAATCTATAATTAACCCGTCTGTTTGAATGTGTCATTAACCCGTCTGTTTGAATGTGTAATTAATCCGTCTGTTTGAATGTGTAATTAACCCGTCTATTTGAATGTGTAATTAACATGCCTGTATGATTGTGTAATTAACCCGTCTGTTTGAATGTGTAATTAACATGCCTGTATGAATGTGTAATTAACATGCCTGTATGAATGTGTAATTAACATGCCTGTATGAATGTGTAATTAACCCATCTGTTTGAATGTGTAAATTAATCTTTCTGTATGAATGTGTAATTAACCTGCGTGTATGAATGTGTAATTAACCTGCCTGTATGAATGTGTAATTAACATCCCTGTATGAACATGTAATTAATTTGCCTGTATGACTGTAAAACCGAAATGGAACTTGACCACTGTCCTGTTGTGATATAAATCTAAACTATGGTCAGTTTTTGGATAGGGAGTGTCAGATATTCAGGGAACACTAAACATATCTTCAGGGAATACTAAACATATTTTCAGGGAACACTAAACATATCTTCAGGGAACACTAAACATATCTTTAGGGAATACTAAACATATCTTCAGGGAACACTAAACATATCTTCAGGGAACACTAAACATATCTTCAGGGAACACTAAACATATCTTCAGGGAACACTAAACATATCTTCAGGGAACACTAAACATATCTTCAGGGAACACTAAACATATCTTCAGGGAACACTAAACATATCTTCAGGGAACACTAAACATATCTTCAGGGAACACTAAACATATCTTCAGGGAACACTAAATATATCTTCAGGGAACACTAAACATATCTTCAGGGAACACTAAACATATCTTCAGGGAACACTAAACATATCTTCAGGGAACACTAAACATATCTTCAGGGAACACTAAACATATCTTCAGGGAACACTAAACATATCTTCAGGGAACACTAAACATATCTTCAGGGAACACTAAACATATCTTCAGGGAACACTAAACATATCTTCAGGGAATACTAAACATATCTTCAGGGAACACTAAACATATCTTCAGGGAACACTAAACATATCTTCAGGGAACACTAAACATATCACAATAGCACATAAAATATCCTATTCGCGATCTATTCGCTAAACTCTTTGTTGTCTTTCAGCGTCAGGAGTAGAAGAGTTTTCTGGAGATGGCCCTCTTATGTGCTGAGTATATTGTGGAATTTGTTGCCTCTTTTATTTCGGTGGTTCATCGTTTCCTTGGTCGTCCTTTAATTCTGCCTTCACTGTATCTGTGTAGCATAGCTTGTTGTGGTATGTTGTCTGATGGTAGTCTGCTGATGTGTGCAAACCATTTGATCTGTTGTCTCTTAATATATTCCAAGATTGGGGTCATGTGTCGGTTCTTTATCTAATGTCTTCATTTCTCACTCTGCCTCTTAGGGATATTCCTAGGATTCTGCGTAATCATGCCATTTCAGCTGTCATAAGTTTACGTTTGACTTGTGCTGTCGTTGTCCACGTTTGTCATTGGTAGCACAGCGTTGCCATAATAATCGTTTTGAATAATATTGAAATACACAAAATACTGAGAGTACTTAATACGTTTTATGTACAATTTAGACGAGAGGTGCACTTTTGTTTATATTAATTGAATGTTATCAAAAACCTAGCCCAACTAATTTTATTGAGTTAAATAATTGGGAAATCCAACATAAATGCAACATAGCACACTGTATCATGGGGCAGATTTCTCCTATTTTCAAAAAAATAAATATGTGAGCATGAGCACCAAAACAGCACTATATAAATCGATCAGCATACCATCGCTATGTTCCCAATGTCAAATGTGCACCCTAGCAACAAAATAAATAAGAAAACTTGTTTACAACAGAAATGACTTGTCAGCGTCCTCGGAGTAACAATAAGAGACATAATCAGAAATGAAAACATCAGAAGACTAACAAACACAATGCCAATTCTGGATTACATCAGAAGACAACATATTAAGTGGTTTCCACATGCTTCCAGACTACCATCAGACAGTGCCATCAAAAATCATTACTATACAGACACGATGGATAAAAATCCATGGTCAGACCTTGCCCACGATGGATTACAGAAATAAAACAGTCAACGAAAACAAACACATATAAAGCACACACAAAAGCCATATCCAGCGAATACTTCTATGCCTGGCGCTTCAAGGCATAAATAGGTATAAAGCGAAAAGAAAGGATAATTGGGATTCAATGACTCGAACTATTTCTCGATGAAGATATCAAAGCTTAGTAACCATTTGGGAAGAAGGAAAAACATACCTACCAAACTTCAAGTTCTCAAAGCACACGCACGCACACATACACACACACACACACGAAGAAATTACTTCCCTCAACAGATAATGTATATACGACCCTGGTTGAGGAAGCTGTGTTCAATAAAATATATAGGCCCCTATACGCAGCGTGGGGGGGTGTCAGGAAAGTGTTTGAGGAACACTGATACATGATCAAAGGAATCACCGTCGGCTGCCACTCATTTCATATCTCAAATCAAAATCATTGCACAAAACCTACCAGTGCGGAATGCAATTGGAAAAACTGAATAGTTTTCTATTATAAGCCTATGCTTTGCATTACCAAGTTCGCAAATTAAAGCAAATAAAAAAACGCAATTCTTATAACAAAAATGACACCGCCTGAAGGATTATTTCAGCAGACTAGACATCACCCAATCCTCACGAAATAAATATGTACAAAGCCCAGCCCGATGGATTGCGCACGAAACAATTATCTTACTTAAAAAATGTAGTGCCTTATATAATAAAATCGTATCATATTACAATTGAGTTGAGAAATATTTCTTCAAATAGAAGGCAGGTAAAATATATGTGAACGATAACTGAACTCAGGTAGTGTGTGTGACATTGGCTCATAAGGTAAGGATGTCACGGTGATTGAAGCATGTTTTGTCTAAGATGACAGGTGTTACAGTAGCACTGGATTTTCCACCTGCGATTAAAAAAAAAAGATATCGTTTGTCTATTAGATGTATTTGTCTGAGCCAACGTCAGATTAATTATTGTAATGATTGCTAGACAATTGAAAACTGGAAGCCACCCAAGCCTACTGGAGACGTGTAAGATCTGTGGCCTTGTCTGATTCGACTTGCCCGTGCTTTGCAAATGCTGGCGACATGAAATTACACTCTGTGACCAATTAGAAACGTGGATCATTTTGTATCTTCCTCAGTACCTATTACACCTTGCTTTAGCTGTCCATGAGAGATTCTCAATATTCTTCTGAAGAACGACATCTCTGTGGCTCTCTAGTTTTCCACGTTATGGGAGTTAGGGGAGGTAAGGAAAGCAAGGAAGGGAACTGGCAACCCCCACCTAATACTCGTAGTTTCATTGACTTACTACACGAAAAGTTCTCTACATTCCCGACGACAGTGTGTTGCCGTTGATCCTACATATACCTGTGGTTTCCTTCCTACTCGTTCTAGAAATATTAACATATAATGTGAGACAGGGATGTGTACTATCCCCACTAATGTTCATAACATACATAGACCCCATCTGTAAAGTAGCAAAGAAAGCAGAAGAAAACAATCTGAATGATAACTTAAGCGAATTACTATTTGCAGATGACCAAGCACTAGTGACATCACCATCAGAAGAACTACAAAGACAGATAGATTACATTAAACATGCCAAACCTTTAACATGAAGATAAACATAGAAAAGACCGAAGTAATGAAGATAGGAAGAACAGAAAGAAACACCAATATATATATATATATATATATATATATATATATATATATATATATATATATATATATATATATATATATATATATATATATATATATATATATATATATATATATATATATATATTGAAAACAACAGACTTAACCAATGACATAATTCACATACCTAGGAATTAACAACAGACGGGAAGAGCAGCAAATAAATACACAATACATCTGGTAAAACATGATGATGATGTTCGTCCGTCGTGATCGACGATGACCAAAAACTCAACCATAATAATAATAACAATAAATAATAAAAATAATAAAAGTTAATAGTGCGTTTTTAAATGACTAGCAAGTCCAATGCGCGCACAAAATGTTCTTTTACAAAATTGACAACAATAGAAGGTATCTGTGTGAGGTTGAGATGTTTTTTCTTTTCTACGTGCCCGCTTCTGTCTTGCAGTAGCTTGTCTGGACTCTTCCGCCGCTAGTGCTCCCGTTCTAATGCATACCAAGTAAAGCATACCACGCCCTAGGATAAATGACACGAATCTTCAGAAACAAATACGTAGATTTAAATACCACAATAACACTATTCAAAACGATTATTATGCCAACGCTGTGCTACCAATGCCAAACATGGACAACGACAGCAGAAGACAAACGTAAGCTTGTGACAGCTGAAACTGCGTGCTTACGCAGAATCCTAGGAATATCGTTAAGAGACAGGGTGAGGAATGAGGACATCCGACAAAAAACCGGCACCACCCCAATCTTAGAATACATCAAGAGACAACAAATCAAATGGTTTGCACACATCAGCAGACTACCATCAGACAGCATACCACAGCAAGCTATGCTACACAGATACAGTGACGGCAGACGTAGTTGCCGACCACGAAAACGATGGACCACTGAAATAAAAGAGGCGACAAATTCCACAATATACTCAGCACATAAGCAGGCCGTCTCCAGAAAACTCTTCTACCCCTGACGCCGAAAGGCAAGAAAGGGTTTCAGCGAACAGATAGATAGGAATAAGACAATTTAAAAAAAAAAATTAATATATTTATCCGACTTCACAAACTCTTTAAAAAATGTCTGCACATGTGCACAAGTTTTCAAAACATTTTCCCGCTTGCCTTATTTGGTAATCGGATTCGTTAGATAAACGTTCTTTGTTACGATCCCGAGTATTCTTCTTGTTCTGTCTGGTATTTCGTGTTTTTTCTTTGGGTATTTTTTTTAGTGATTCATAGATTTTATTTTTCCTGTCTTTACTTTTTAGTCTATAAGCTCCAATAATCTTCTTCTCGTTCACAGTTTAGCATATCTCCACATTACCATTTTATCTGTTGTTTATATATTCAATGCATGATGTGATATTATTTTTCTAATGTTCTCACTACGCATTTTGTCGAGTCTGGTCACTACAAAAGTCTTCCTTAGACATTTCATTTCGCAAGTTTTGATCTTTCTCTTGTGTGTAGATGTCAGATTCCAAGTCTGGCAATGTATCATAATATTAGCATAAAGATTCTCTTAATCATGTGTTTCTTTACTTACATGTTGATTTTTGGGTGCAATAACAAAGGTGACAGAAATTAATAAATGATGAAAAAAATAATAAACATAGCCAGGGTAAATAATCACATAGGTAGACAGTAATTCTAAACCAGTTCCCAATTTTGTCTATACTTGACACGATGAATCACCATTTTGTCTATACTTGACACGATGAATCACCATTTTGTCTATACTTGACATGATGAATCACCATTTTGTCTATACTTGACACGATGAATCACCATTTTGTCTATACTTGACATGATGAATCACCATTTTGTCTATACTTGACATGATGAATCACCATTTTGTCTATACTTGATGTGGCGACTTATAACTTTCTCTAGAACTGTCAACTTGTAGTTCTCTATGGCTGAAATACTGTCGCTTTTCTTTTTATTGTTTCTCACCTCCTGCTCTTCTTCTACCACCTTGTTCATTATGATCATCATTGTCTTCTTCTTTCATATTGGTTCTCCAACCCCTGTAAATTAACATGATACTTTTTGTACAACGGAACAATGTGTATCCTGGTTTACAGCGTAGATGTAGAATCCTCCTGTCTTTTTTTTAACGATATGCACACTAGTTAGCAGTGCTATTCTTTGCTGTCTTTTAGGGCCCTGGCAACACATGAGCGACTATTACATTAGACTTAAAAAGATGCCAGGTTCTGCAATATAAATATGTTATTGTATCTAAAAAATACACACCTTCAAGAAGGGTTTATAAGTACTCGAATACAAACAAATATTTGACAGTAACCAAACTCGGTATGGATAGCTGGATGTATAACGAATGAACACTGGTACAGACGAATTCCTCCACAATACAGTCCGGTGGACTCGTCGTTTTCACCCTATTAAAGTGACGATATTTTAACTTTTCTCGTAATGTTCATTGGTCACATTGTGTAGATAACCAATGAAAATTACGCAGTCAAATAACGTCGCTTTGGAAGGATGATACCCGGTGAGTCTACAGGAATGTGCTGTCGAGGAAAACGACCAGTCTTGTCGTTCGTGTTGTGTTATCTATCCTAAAATATAATGACACAGGGAACAATGAGGGTTAAAGCGTTTGGGATAGGTCAAAATGAGACATTTTCGAGGGAAGGTAACATTATGTTTACACAGCGATAGCTCCAAGAATAATATTTATAGCTTGTCCATTATTAGAATAACTTTCAAATATTATGCCAGAATTATTTCTTCGTTTTCACACTCCTGTTTCCAGGGTGTAGTCCAGTGAACCAAATGCATTGAGTCGCGGTTTACAGCTTGACTACAATATTTCCGCAGTTCGGGCTGGCATATCTGATTTCAGTATGACATTCCTTGATAATATTGACCTTCTACGAAATGAGATATCCAACTACACTATCTAGATCATTGGTTATCTCTTACCACATGCATGGCAGGCCACTATGCTACTATTCTTTAATCAGCTTTCCGATTAGGAAAACTTATATATGTGGGTGTATAGAAGACCTACCAACATAATTAACTAGGACCCTTTTCGTTACGTCATTGTTTATTGTTGGGCTTTCTCACTATTTATATACTTGGAGTTCGTTGGTTGGTTGGTTGGTTGGTTGCTGATCCAGCGGTCCATGGGCTCATGCCCTGTGACCTAATGCCATTAAATGGCATTATATTGCTTGGAAGTCTGTGGATTTTCGGCCCACTCCGGGACAGAGCCAGAGAATAAATATCACACCTCCAAGAAGGTAGGTTTCAACCTATGCACTGCTCCTAGCCACTGTAGCCAAGATAGGGTTCACTGTGCTCAATTCTCGCCATCAATTGACTACTGGTTATGCCGAACTTCTCTATTGCTCTAGGCATGCAACCAAATTTTCAAGTCAAAAGGATTGTCACGTCCTGAATCACTGAATGTCACACTTCAAGTCAAGAATTTCTAGATTACATGACAATACTCAAAGAAAGCTGCCTCAATCACAACATGAAGATCAACATAGAAAAAACGGAAGTAATGTCTAATGGCAGAAAACCCAATACAATCAATATACAAATAAATGATAAACTACTGAAACTAGTGCAGAAATTTAAATATCTAGGGAGTATTTTTAAACCAGACCGACAAAATATGTATCTAATAACAGAAATTCTCTAAATGTAGTACAAACAATTTAGAATAAATATGTTCAGGATTCTGAAATGTGTTGTTATAGCGGAAAATTTGTTATAAAAGGATGCGCTATAAAGGGATTGAAAATTCCACTGTATATACCCGATACCCGATATGTATTATAGTTAAATATAACAAGACAAAGTTAAATGCACATCTGGAAAAATCTTACCTCTGTGTTCTGTATGTGCAAGAAGTGTTCCTTGATTGTGACTCTCATTCTTACTTGACTCCTGAACTGACGAGTAATCGCTGCTGGTATCCCATATGTTCCGCTGAGTGCTTGGATGCTTGTCTTCTGTAGGTGATGACGTGTGGGTCACATTACAAACAGGAGGTGGCACATCAGATGAGAACACTGTAGCCTTGTTAGCGTCTTCCAAGGTTATCTGAGCCACTGTCTTGTCTCCCCATGACTGACCCTGACTAACGGACTTATTATCCGTCTCCACACATACACTATGTTCCACAGTCTCACTTCCCCCTCTCTCGCGCCTCGTCCTAGTGGTGAGGGTGCTTCTGGTGTAGTAGTTAGACCCTCGAGACGTCAGACGTTTCTTTGTTGTAACAACATCCTTTTCCAGAAGCAAGGTACCCCCTGGTGAAAGCTTCTTCTTCTCAACGATGGTGTCTCTCAGTTCTTCGTTAGCATTACTCGGCGTTCGCTGTTTCTTCGTGCGAACAGTCACCACCTGGTTCTGGTTGTGGTCTTCTGCCACAGCCTGCATTGTAATCGTGCCATCATCTTCTTCATTGACGCTAAACATACGGGCGCCAATACCGCTGGTTGTTTTATCACTGGAGTCGCTAATTATTGGTGACGTAATTGATAACGAGTATGTAGGAATATTGTCGTAACTGCTGAACTGTCCATCAATTGTATCAGTTTCCATGGCAATGTGTTTGGACTGCTCTCCTGTCACGTCAATGTCAATGCTCAACATGGCGTCATCTGTGAAGATAAGAGGAACATGTGTATACACAAGTTCAAAGTTCAACAAACATTTCTATTTATTAATACCATCTTTTGTATCTTCTGTTTAGATCATTTTTTTTCAATTTGATAATTTTCTATATATTTGTAGCCAGTCTCGAAGTCACCACTCACATTAATTCTAGCCTTTTTCATTTTACTTGTATCGGATTCTTTAAAAATTTAACAGTACATTACATTCTAATGTGTCCACGTTTTTAGCGAAAAAAAATCATACATTATTTAACGAAACGAACTTTCGCTAAAAGTGCATACAGCGCAGATCCATAGATCTTCGCATGTCGTCAGCAACACTGTCATGCTATCTCACAGTGGTCTAACAGGTTTATTTAAAATAGTTGTAGTCTTATTCCTAGTTCTCCAGCAAAATGTCAGACTCTGATACTGATTTCAGCAATGAATTGGACTGGTTAGCAGACCCGAGAGAGAGAGAGAGAGAGAGAGAGAGAGAGCTGTAGAAATTCTCCGATAGAGCTGTTTCAAATGCCAATAGTTGTCTTATTATGGAGTGTTATAGTGCGCAGTTCTGTAAAATATGCTCTGTGTTTTCTGGAGATTGCCTACGGGGACACATATTGGTGCCACCAACTCCAGATGTCCGGTACACGTGTTACGTATCTCTGTTGTGTCCTGCTCTAAATCTAAAAATGATTCCTTGTTCCTTTCTTACACTCCTGTAGAAAAACAGTGCCCTTTTTACTGAGTTGAATACCATTACATTTTTATGAAACTTTTGATGTAGGATTTCATTTCTGAAAATGATAATAAATCTTTTATCTGTTGTTGTTGACAATTCAAGTTTTTTTCTAACTGGTCTGCTATATAATTTTCCTGGTAATTCCAGTTTTTGCTAACTGGTCTGCTATCTAATTTTCCTGGTAATTCCAGTTTTTGCTAACTGGTCTGCTATCTCATTTTCCTGGCAATTCCAGTTTTTGCTAACTGGTCTGCTATCTCATTTTCCTGGCAATTCCAGTTATTGTTAGCTTGTCTGCTATCTCATTTCCCTGGATTTGTCAGCGGCACAGAACCCACTGGATAACCACTTATTTAGAATAAGTAAACGGCAACTAAAAATAATGAAGGTTTGATGGATAAGAAGTCAAAATCACGTTCTAGTATAGTCCTAGCGAAAAACGTGTGTTATAAGTTGTATTGTTAGTCCGTAAACCAAATCGAGCTTTGGTATAGTTCTCCTCAAGTAACAGTGTCACCAAAAGGGTTAGAATGTTTCTTCTGCACCCGTCTTCCATATCCCATAATAAATTGGTCATAATCCCATTGGTCTCACCAATGGCCCACTAGACAAACCACGTATGCAACAGAAAACCTTAGTATATGATATGCCATTATATTGAGGTTATCTTCTTATAGAAGCTTCATGGCATGTCATCTATATAATTATGCTCCTTGTGCTGTTATGTTGTTGTTGAATTGTGTTTCATGTTTACTTCAATATATGTATGCACCCTATGTGGTTGGGAGGGAGCCAGAAATGTACTGTGCAGCACTGGGGAGGAAGAAACTGACAGCACTGTTTTTTCCTATGGCTGAGACCCATCATAGAGGCACAGTGACTCAGGACGTGACGACCCTTTTGACGTGAACATCTGGTTGCGTGCCTAGAGCAATAGAGAAGTTCGGCATAACCAGTAGTCATTTGGTGGCTGGGAATGAGCACAGTGAATCCTATCTTTGCTACAGTGGCTTGGAGTAGTGCATAGGTTGAAACCTACCTTCCTGGATGTGTGATTCTCTGGCTCTGTCCCGGGGTGGGACGAAAATCCACAGACTTCCCAGCAATATAATGCTATTTAATGGCATTAGGTCAAAGGGCATGAGCCCATAGACCGCTGGATCAGCAACCAACCAACCATCCCATAATAGAAGGATATAGCTTAGTCTCCAGTGACAAGCGTCACCTCACGCAATTATATACTGTGTCAAGTAACTCTCTCCAGAACGTTGTCTTCCCAATGCATTCCTTGAATCTCTCTCTGATTTGGGCGATTAAACTTTAATTTTCTAACGACGTATTCATGTTGTCTTTAATGTTGTCAGTCCATCTTCTTCTTGGTCTGCTCTTTCTCCTCCCACCATACTTTCTGCTCTCCATAATGTGTCTTTCCAAACAGTCGTGTCTCTTTATACATACAAACAAGTGTAGTTTTATTTTTGCTATTGTGTTTAGTAACCAATACGCTGCCACCTTCACTGTGTTTATAATATCTTTTTTTTCTTTCTAAGAGATTCTAAGTATCTTTTTGTAGCATTTCATCTCAAAGGCGTTGATCTCATTTGTTGCTGTTTTACCAAGAGCCCACTTCTGTTCCGTGTAGTGCTTCCCATGAACTAGACGTATAACGTTTCAATTTTAAATTATATATACTAGTATATAAACTGTAGATTGTATCATTAACATCTGACAAGGACTTTTGAGTCTGTATACTCTTGGACTGGCTGCTGAAAGAGCTGTATACTCGTGGATTGACTGCTGAAACAGCTGTATACTCGTGGACTGGCTGCTGAAACAGCTGTATACTTGTGGACTGGCTGCTGAAACAGCTGTATACTCGTGGATTGACTGCTGAAACAGCTGTATACTCGTGGATTGACTGCTGAAACAGCTGTATACTCGTGGACTGGCTGCTGAAACAGCTGTATACTCGTAGACTGACTGCTGAAACAGCTGTATACTCGTGGATTGACTGCTGAAACAATTGTATACTCGTAGACTGGCTGCTGAAACAGCTGTATACTCAAGGATTGACTGCTGAAACAGCTGTATATTCGTGGACTGACTGCTGAAACAGCTGTATACTCGTAGACTGACTGCTGAAACAGCTGTATACTCATGGATTGACTGCTGAAACAGCTGTATACTCATGGATTGACTGCTGAAACAGCTGTATACTCATGGATTGACTGCTGAAACAGCTGTATACTCGTGGATTGACTGCTGAAACAGCTGTATACTCGTGGATTGACTGCTGAAATAGCTGTATACTCGTGGATTGACTGCTGAAACAGCTGTATACTCGTGGATTGACTGCTGAAACAGCTGTATACTCGTGGATTGACTGCTGAAACAGCTGTATACTCGTGGATTGACTGCTGAAACAGAGAACAGGGAACGTCCATCGTACGATGATGCTAGTGTATAATCAAGAATATATGTATGTATGTATAATTTGAATAGTTTAGTAAGATTAATCATGGAAGAAAAAGTTTTAGGAAAGAGAACAAGAGACAGATCAAGACTACGATGGACACATGACATGGAAGACCCTCTGAACACAACACTGGAATAAGCTGGGCAGCTTACACAGAACCGAGTGGCTTACAGATTGGCAGTTAGGACAACGCTCTGTAAAGAACACATCACATAGAGAGATGTATAGTTTAAAATATTCGTTATATGTTAAAGACTGTCAGTAATATACACTTAACATATAAAATACAATGGAAAAACATGAAGGATTTCTATAGATACGTAGACTTACCTGAGAGTTTCTGACCTGTAACACGCTCACACACAGTCAGATCAGAATATGAATGGGAGGGGTCAGACAACGATGAAGTAAGTAATGAGGGTAGAGACGACTTGTGTTGTTGTGTTCTCAATTCACTCTGAAATTTAAAAAAAAAGTCTGTTGGTCGATATATAGGAATAATGAAGTTGAAAATATATTAAATGTCTGTTATTAGTTGAGTCTGTATTTCCGCCGAAGACGGATGTGTCGTGCCATTGGCGCAAATAAAACGGCGACACAACGCATTTCCATTCTGTGGACTACATCCTTCTGGAAATCTAATAGGACCATGCTCCTGCTACAGAGATCCAGTGGGAGTTTGAGAATGAAATCTAATAGGACCATGGTCCTGCTACAAGAGATATCCAGTGAGAGTTTGAGAATGAACGCTGAAGAAGAAGAAGTTGAGTCTATTATTATTAGTCTATTATTAGTTATACATTATCTCCGAGGTCGTCGTTAAACTTGAACCTTCCTGATCTTACAATAAGAATACTCCCTGATATAACTAAGGTATAATCTCATTCATGGCTGAAATAGTCGTGCCACATCAAAAAGTCTTTGTTCCCCTACACAATCAAGCATTAACATATATACACATCTGTCATACATAGTTATTACTATCATCATCATGTGATATGTTGGTCATAGATTTTCAATGATGTGATATGTTGGTCATAGATTTTCAATGATGTGATATGTTGGTCATATATTTTCAATGATGTGATATGTTGGTCATATATTTTCAATGATGTGATATGTTGGTCATAGATTTTCAATGATGTGATATGTTGGTCATAGATTTTCAATATATAAATAACCAAAAAGCCGGAGGGTGTCCGACAAAGTGGAGGGTGCCGCAGTAACCAAAGTAACAAATAGTAATGAAAAGTTAGGTAAACAGGTTACTGGGAATACCTAACTATGAACAAATTTAGATGATAAGGTATATAAAGAAACATGCAATAAAACAAAATAGGACAGTTTTCTACGTTGCGGTCCTATTTGGACCTTTTTCAAGAAACACAAAAAAAAAACCACACAAAAACAATAACAAACATCAAACCGTAAATATATTAACTGCTAAAATGACTTGATTCTGTCTCTCTTACCGAAGAAACAAGGTTTCATATATATTCTTATTCATGTCTTATTCCATAGTTAAATATGACATAAATGCTATAATGAAGTCGGATATATCAGGTTGAAAGGACATATATCACAGCCAAGCTGTAAACTATGATACAACGCATCCCGTTCTCTGAACTTGCCCGTTTTCCTGCTAAAAATATGAAGTGTGAGAACAGACAGTGGTGAAAAAAAATGCCGGAGCTTGAATATCATTCTCCTCCGCTGGAGACAGATGTGTCGGGTCATTGGCGCAAATAAAACGGCAACACAACGCATTTCCATTCCCTGGACTACATCCTGCTGGAAATCTAGTAAGACCAAGGTCCTTCTGCAAAAGATATCCAGTGGGAACGTGAGATTGAACGCAGAAGAAGAAGAAGAATATCACTCGAGATGATTATACTTTTTAGTGACAAATACTAGTTGTGTTTTGAAGAGTTTTCTCTCTCTCTCTCTCTCTCTCTCTCTCTCTCTCTCTCTCTCTCTGGTACGTGTTCATGCTGATGACGTTAGTTTTTCAATTAGGTAACGTCTTCAAGAATAATGTAATCCAATAAGCACATAGAACAGGGTAATGAGGTTCTGCTAATCACTGGTAGCATACGCGATCACACACACACACACACACACACACAAACCGACGTTTCAACCTACGGGCCATTATAAAAAACACAACATAACACACGACGAGTAAGAAACGAAACTGTACAAGTTCACACAAGAAGAGCTAGACATGAAACACAAATTCAAAATTTGCTCTAGACTAGTGTTTTTCAACCTTTTTTCACCATGTCCCACTCTAGTCCTTCTAATATTTCTAATATTCTCCTATATACCATATACATATTTTTATATTATAAAGTTAAATTATTCCTAAATGAAGCCGAATTACAACTTGTTCAAATTGCACCCCTGAACAATCAAATCCCCCCCCCCCCCTGTGTGGCGTGGGACACGCGTTGGGAAACACTATTCTAAACACTATTCTCAGGCATATCAGAAAAATCCCGTCGTGTCTGAAACTGACACAAAAAGTCACCGAGAATTAAACTCCTTGCACTCCTGTGTCATTATATGTTTCCAACCGTCTACACAGAACAGTACATTACTTTTTGTGAGTAACGATAAGAGCACGTAAATCACCCACAACAAATCGATAATTTCCAAGAACTTCAGAAAACATAAATTTGTAAACAAGAACAGATTTAAAATAAATGACGAACTTATTTTATTAGTAATTTTGTAAGTTTGTCAACTATTTACTAACTATTTTACCACGTCTTATGACAAATTACCAAGACTGTTACTGCTAAAACGAACAGAAGGGATGTTGTTGTTGTTTTCGTTCGCTCCATCACGGATATCCGTGCGATTTCCGCCGGGAGCGTGATTACGTTGTGCCACCGTTATGCGCCTTGTAGGCCTAGCACATCCGATTTCGGCATGAACAGAAGGGATAATTTACAAGACCTTCAGAAAAAAATATATTTGTAAACAAGGCCAGAGTTTAAATGGCGAATTAATTTTATTAGTAATTTTGTAAGTTTGTCAACTATTTACTAACTATTTTAACACGTCATAAATTACCACGCATGTTAAAACGTAATAATCACTAAATAATGATAAGTGCAATAATTACTAATAATTTTAATACATCCAAAAATGAATTAACTGAGTTAATAAAAAGTGAACGCACTGTACTTTCAATGTAGAGAAACACCTGTTGTACAAATATAATGTTTTCGCACAGAAATAGCACCGTACATTTTCCACTGTGAGTTTACAAACGGCCAAATTGGAAAGTTCAACACGAATTTAAATGCACCTTCGCAACAAGCAGTTTTAAAAATTGCTGAGATCTAGCCTATATTGATTCAATCTTTGCTAGTTTTATATACAAGAAAGAGTGAACTATGGGATAGCGTAAGAAACGTGTGTGGTAACCGAAGACGACACGGAACAGGGGGTTTAGAAACTTTTGATTCACGATCCTACAATTAAAAATAGGTTTTGGTTTGCCAAAAAAATTGTGGTGTTTTTTTTTTAATACTTCAATAAACGTTCTTACATGTCGTAAACGCTAACTGTGTAACATGTGAAGAAATTAGTCTGGTAAACGGTTAGCACAAAAAAATGGATCTAATAAATTTGCGAAGTGAAATATTTTATGAGGTGTACGTAATATTTAATGAGCATTTATAACATATTTCATGAGCTGAACTCTACCGAAGTTATAATGCGGTGAATAGATAGGCTCAATACAAACAGGGAAATTGACGTATGACAATAGGAAAGAATGTGCGGGTCCATCTGAGAGTTTCTTTTGATCCCTGGGGACTATTAGCAATATAGTTCTTATATTTTTGTGTGTAGGGTGGTGTTAAATCTTTCTTTCTGGCGTTCACTGCGTATTATTTGATTTATAACTGATCCTAACCCTTACCCCCACCCCTAATTTTAATACTAATACATACAAAATGAATATGCCTTTTCAATTAATATACCTTAATTATAAATACAAATTCTACTAATCACGCTGCAAAGGTTAGGAAATACCTCGAAATTAGGTACAACTTTTCACAGTGAACGCCAGTAAGAAAGATGCGCCCATCGCTTTATTTCCCACTCAGGAAGCTTAATATATCAGCGGTGTGCATTGCTTTAACTCTTTATCTCTAATTGGATTTTCCTACCCTGCCATAATGTATTTAGTAGTAACTATTGAGGTTTTATTCCTGCGTTATACCGGTGCTATCATATGGATGTGAGAGCTGTAAAAGCTCTTTATCTTCAGAAAAGAAATTACTGAGTTTCGAGAACAAATGTCTTCGTAGGATAACTAACACCCATTGAAGTGAAATTTCATCACAGAATTATCAGAAAACGCCGTTGGTCCTACATCGGGCATATCCTACGCGCAGACACCAACAGAATACACCACCAATCTCTTGAATGGATACCTACAAGCAAAAGAGCAAAGGGTAGACTAAAAGAAATACTCAGAAGAACAATACTTAGAGAAAGTAAAACAACCAATATTCATACTATTCAAGAAATGCACAGAATAGCTTTGAACAGACAGAATTGGAGAGATCTGACCTCTGCCCTATGCGCTAACTTCAGCGCAAAAGGAAAATGAATGAATGAATGAATGAATGAATGAATGAATCATGGTTTTAGTGGCTTGTCGGTAAAAAGAGTCTACTTAACTGGCACGTTAACCGTAATTGTCGTATCTCTCTCTCGACTGTTTGAAGCGACTAAGTTACGTGCTATAAGTGGTAATATTGATATACGTCGTATAGCTTCGATGAGAGGGATGGAGAACATGGGGAAATCCGAGTGCAATGAAGTCAATCCTTTAAGTCTTTAAAGCTACATTTATTAAGGCGAATATGTATCAGCTGAACGGACATGGACTGGCTTCTGATTTGTTCTGTAACTCCTGGATCACTACATCACACGTTCTGTAACTCCTGGATCACTACATTACACGTTCTGCCATCCGCTCTACCTGGATGTCTATTATTTATCCAACATTGCTGCCATGTACTGAACTGAGACCGTAGATACGTCTTCAGTAAATATAAGGGTCTATCTAAAAAAAGGTCATTCCCTCATGTTCATTGTTACTTCCTCATGTTCATTGTTGCTTCCTCATGTTCATTATTGCTCCCTCATGTTCATTGTTGCTTCCTCATGTTCATTGTTGCTCCCTCATGTTCATTGTTGCTCCCTCATGTTCATTGTTGCTTCCTCATGTTCATTGTTGCTCCCTCATGTTCATTGTTGCTCCCTCATGTTCATTGTTGCTTCCTCATGTTCATTGTTGCTCCCTCATGTTCATTGTTGCTCCCTCATGTTCATTGTTGCTTCCTCATGTTCATTGTTGCTTCCTCATGTTCATTGTTGCTCCCTCATGTTCATTGTTGCTCCCTCATGTTCATTGTTACTTCCTCATGTTCATTGTTACTCCTTCATTTTCATTGTTACTCCCTCACGTTCACTATTGCTTCATGTTCTTTCGATTTTTTTGGGACATATCTTCCTCATTATAGAAAATGTTTTTTTACGGGAGGGTGGGGGAGAAGATGATTTTTACCTGCGTTTTGGCTGAATTTATAGTGCTATATATCATGTCTTGACTGATTTCCTACGGGAGATTTGAACCCTGTTTCTCTCCCTCCCCCTCCTTATCAATAGCCTTGGTGAAGCCACCTTCTCACAAAAACAATTCTGAATAGGAAACACGCGAGTAATCGCTCATAATTCATATGTATCAAAACAGGAAACTCAATTCTCCGCCTCTTGGTTTTACTTAGTCACTCCTCGATTTCAAGACCATATTTGATAAAGTATCAGCCAATGTTTGCTGGTTCTGTATTGTTCTCGCCGTTTACAAGGTTCCTATCTTCAACAAACAACAGACTGATCTGTGTGTGTGTGGCTAAGCACTTGGCACAGATGGCATGAGCAGGCAACGCCAGAGAAGATTTATGGGAAAGAACAACTTCTTATCAACAGACAGACAATACACGGAAAACAAAGGTGCAGTTTGACAGGAATATCCACTTACTGAGCAGAACCACGGATATCTAAGTGTAACCTAGGAATAACTACGAGGTTTGACGCCTGGAAATAGTGGGAAATTATACGGGGTTTGACTCTGGCAATAGTAAGAAGTTATACGAGGTTTGACGCCTGGCAGTAGTGGGAAGTTATACGTAGTTTGACGCCTGGCAGTAGTGGGAAGTTATACGGGGTTTGACGTCTGGCAGTAATAGAACATTATACGCGGTTTGGCGCCTGACAGTAGTGGAAAGTTATAAGCAAACATCGCCAAGAGAACAGTTCAGTTTATTAATTTTCTTTGTCGTGCGCTCATACGACCACATTGATATTTCTTATAAAGGTGGACCGCCTGTCTCAGACTTGTCACATCAACAATACAACCACATTGATATTTCTTATAAAGGTGGACCGCCTGTCTCAGACTTGTCACATCAACAATACAACCACATTGATATTTCTTATATACGTGGACCCCCTGTTGCAGACTTGTCAAGCCACTCATACATATTTTTGGATGTCACATATCTCTTCTACTTCTGTCATCAAGACGGTAACCTTGGAGCACATGTTCTACCTGTCTACCTGTCTTCCCCACATGAGCACATGTTCTACCTGTCTACCTGTCTTCCCCACATGAGCACATGTTCTACCTGTCTTCCCCACATGAGCACATGTTCTACCTGTCTACCTGTCTTCCCCACATGAGCACATGTTCTACCTGTCTACCTGTCTTCCCCACATGAGCACATGTTCTACCTGTCTACCTGTCTTCCCCACATGAGCACATGTTCTACCTGTCTTCCCCACATGAGCACATGTTCTACCTGTCTACCTGTCTTCCCCACATGAGCACATGTTCTACCTGTCTACCTGTCTTCCCCACATGAGCACATGTTCTACCTGTCTACCTGTCTTCCCCACATGAGCACATGTTCTACCTGTCTACCTGTCTTCCCCACATGAGCACATGTTCTACCTGTCTACCTGTCTTCCCCACATGAGCACATGTTCTACCTGTCTTCCCCACATGAGCACATGTTCTACCTGTCTACCTGTCTACCTGTCTTCCCCACATGAGCACATGTTCTACCTGTCTACCTGTCTACCTGTCTTCCCCACATGAGCACATGTTCTACCTGTCTACCTGTCTTCCCCACATGAGCACATGTTCTACCTGTCTTCCCCACATGAGCACATGTTCTACCTGTCTACCTGTCTACCTGTCTTCCCCACATGAGCACATGTTCTACCTGTCTACCTGTCTTCCCCACATGAGCACATGTTCTACCTGTCTACCTGTCTTCCCCACATGAGCACATGTTCTACCTGTCTACCTGTCTACCTGTCTTCCCCACATGAGCACATGTTCTACCTGTCTACCTGTCTTCCCCACATGAGCACATGTTCTACCTGTCTTCCCCACATGAGCACATGTTCTACCTGTCTACCTGTCTTCCCCACATGAGCACATGTTCTACCTGTCTACCTGTCTACCTGTCTTCCCCACATGAGCACATGTTCTACCTGTCTACCTGTCTTCCCCACATGAGCACATGTTCTACCTGTCTTCCCCACATGAGCACATGTTCTACCTGTCTACCTGTCTTCCCCACATGAGCACATGTTCTACCTGTCTTCCCCACATGAGCACATGTTCTACCTGTCTTCCCCACATGAGCACATGTTCTACCTGTCTACCTGTCTTCCCCACATGAGCACATGTTCTACCTGTCTTCCCCACATGAGCACATGTTCTACCTGTCTTCCCCACATGAGCACATGTTCTACCTGTCTACCTGTCTTCCCCACATGAGCACATGTTCTACCTGTCTTCCCCACATGAGCACATGTTCTACCTGTCTACCTGTCTTCCCCACATGAGCACATGTTCTACCTGTCTACCTGTCTTACCCACATGAGCACATGTTCTACCTGTCTACCTGTCTTCCCCACATGAGCACATGTTCTACCTGTCTTCCCCACATGAGCACATGTTCTACCTGTCTACCTGTCTTCCCCACATGAGCACATGTTCTACCTGTCTACCTGTCTTCCCCACATGAGCACATGTTCTACCTGTCTTCCCCACATGAGCACATGTTCTACCTGTCTACCTGTCTTCCCCACATGAGCACATGTTCTACCTGTCTACCCCACATGAGCACATGTTCTACCTGTCTACCTGTCTTCCCCACATGAGCACATGTTCTACCTGTCTACCTGTCTTCCCCACATGAGCACATGTTCTACCTGTCTTCCCCACATGAGCACATGTTCTACCTGTCTACCTGTCTTCCCCACATGAGCACATGTTCTACCTGTCTTCCCCACATGAGCACATGTTCTACCTGTCTACCTGTCTTCCCCACATGAGCACATGTTCTACCTGTCTACCTGTCTTCCCCACATGAGCACATGTTCTACCTGTCTTCCCCACATGAGCACATGTTCTACCTGTCTTCCCCACATGAGCACATGTTCTACCTGTCTTCCCCACATGAGCACATGTTCTACCTGTCTTCCCCACATGAGCACATGTTCTACCTGTCTACCTGTCTTCCCCACATGAGCACATGTTCTACCTGTCTACCTGTCTTCCCTACATGAGCACATGTTCTACCTGTCTTCCCCACATGAGCACATGTTCTACCTGTCTACCTGTCTTCCCCACATGAGCACATGTTCTACCTGTCTACCTGTCTTCCCCACATGAGCACATGTTCTACCTGTCTTCCCCACATGAGCACATGTTCTACCTGTCTACCTGTCTTCCCCACATGAGCACATGTTCTACCTGTCTACCTGTCTTCCCCACATGAGCACATGTTCTACCTGTCTACCTGTCTTCCCCACATGAGCACATGTTCTACCTGTCTACCTGTCTTCCCCACATGAGCACATGTCTTTCTGACCACGGGCACATGTCTGTCTGACCAAGCCCACATGGGCACGTGTTTATCTGACCAAGCCCACATGGGCATGTCTGTCTGACCATGGAAACATGTCTGTCTGACCAAGCCCACATGGGCACATGTCTGTCTGACCAAGCCCACATGGGCATGTCTGTCTGACCATGGAAACATGTCTGTCTGACCAAGCCCACATGGGCACATGTCTGTCTGACCAAGTCCACATGGGCACGTCTGTCTGACCATGGGCACATGTCTGTCTGACCAAGCCCACATGGGCACGTCTGTCTGACCATGGAAGCATGTCTGTCTGACCAAGCCCACATGGGCACATGTCTTTCTGACCAAGCCCACATGGGTACATGTCTGTCTGACCAAGCCCACATGGGCACGTCTGTCTGACCATGGGCACATGTCTATCTGACCAAGCCCACATGGGCACATCTGTCTGACCATGGAAACATGTCTGTCTGACCAAGCCCACATGGGCACATGTCTATCTGACCAAGCCCACATGGAAACATGTCTGTCTGACCAAGCCCACATGGAAACATGTCTGTCTGACCAAATCTCAGTCTACTATACATGTGGTGCTTCTGCAAGAATCAGTTCTAAACAGAAAAGGTGGTAACCTAGTCGTTTATTTATAGTGAGTAGAATGTATTAGGTGGATTCCTAATCCCGGAACTACGCTACGCAGACGACACAGTGCTTCTTTCAAACGATATAAAGGGATTGGAACAACTAATCAAGAACACAAAGAAATATAGCGAAGCACAAAATTTGTATTTAAACACGCAGAAAACAAAAATCATGTCAACAGATATAACAACACAACAACCAAAAATCAGAATAGACAATACCGAGATAGAATGTGTGGATAAATTTGATTACTTAGGAGCAAACATCAACGGTGCAGGAGACTGCATAGCAGAAATAAGGAAGAGATTGGCAATGGCATATTGCAAAATAACACGGCTGAAAAACATATGGAAAAACAACAAAATAGAAACGAAAGTGCTAATGTTACGAACCTTTATTTTTCCGGCTGCAACATACGGCTGTGAAACATGGACTCTAAGTAAAACAGCGGCAAAGAGGATCAACGCCTTCGAGATGAAATGCTACAGGAAGATACTTAGAATATCATCGAAGGATAAAGTCAGAAACTCAGATATTATAAACACACTGAATATTCCAGAGTGTTGGTTACTAAACACAATAACAAAAAGAAAACTACGCCTGTTTGGTCATATAAAGAGACATAACTGTTTAGAAAGACACATATTGGAGGGAAGAGTACCGGGTAGAGGAGAAGGGGCAGACCAAGAAGACGATGGACTGACGACATTAAAGATAACATGAATACATCGCTAGAAAATGCAAGCCACATAGCCCAAGACAGAGAGAGGTTCAGAGTTCATTGGGAAGGCAACGTTCTGGAAGGAATATGTCACATGACAGTATGTATCTCTTGTAGTAAAAAAGTCACTCGCGATCCGATCAGACGACTCGGGTTCGGTTTTCACTGGCGACGTTGGGATTACTAGTGATTTGCAAATCTACTTTGATCGATCCAGTCACCAGGAAACATCAACCACTAGGAAGGTTGAATAATTATCAAACTGTTGCGAAGTACGTCATTAGGAAGGTTGAATAATTATCAAACTGTTGCGAAGTACGTCACTAGGAAGGTTGAATAATTATCAAACTGTTGCGAAGTACGTCACTAGGAAGGTTGAATAATTATCAAACTTGCGAAATACGTCACTAGGAAGGTTGAATAATTATCAAACTTGCGAAATACGACACTAGAAAGGTTAAATAATGATGAAACTGTTGCTCAGTACGCGCTGAAGATTTATTTTGTCAGGCTGTTTATGGTTTGATATTTTCCAGGTTGATAACTATGAATATGTACAACCACAAGTTATGATTCACAAACATAGATTTGTGCTAGATGGATTTCACCAAACCTGTAGGTAAAGGGGGTGGGGTGTTCAATTTCCCACCCTATAGATATTCAAAATATGGTACTAGGAATTTAACGAAAAGGCTGGTACCATCCCTTCTCCCCCCCCCCCCGCTTTCTTCCACTAACCCTCCACTTAGCGAGGATTTTTACCCCAAAAAAGTCATGAAGAATCTCATGAAAATATGTCATTACGCAGGAAAATAAGTGAATTACCTTTCAATGTTTAGGAAATCTCACTAGCTTACCGAAGGTGTATCTACGGCACTGAACTAGATTTTTATCCGCACTCACTCCCCATTCTTACCCAAAAAAAATTACAAGCAGAAAAAATACGAAGACTACATTATTTTACATATTTTTATTGAAATGTTTGAAAAACTGACTAAGAAAAACTGAAAAGAATAACATAAAATATGAAATATTGTTGAAAAACTGGATAGAATAACATAAAACAGGAAAGATATATGAAGAAGAATTAGGTAGAATAACAGAATAACATAAAATAGGAAATATATCTGAAGAAGAACTAATTAGAAAAACAGAACTGGATTTATTGTAGAAATACTGCGTAGAATAACATAAAACATGAAAGATATTTGAAGAACTGGATAGAATAACATCAAGTAGGACAGATGTCTATTGAAGACCTACGCCCTGTAAAAAAAGAATACGACATAACATCACTTTGGTATTGACCTGTTTTCTCAAATATCTTGATTTTATTTGACTGAAACCCAAATCTATTTTCTAACTTTCACAGTTATACGTACTTGTATAAAAGGATCCAGGCTCTATTCATCACTAGAAGTACTCGGCTATAATTGTTGAAAGGAGATTAATCCAAACATCATCAGAAGGTATGTACGTTCATGCAAATATACCATGTGGGATATTTGGGTATTGAGGTATTGACTCCCAGTTTTTAGCATCAAGTTGACGAGAAGGTAATGTTAGACATTTAAACAAATTATGTCTGCACATGCTTCTGTCAGTCTGTTTTTTGAAATATCTTCCCATCAGAAATGGTAACGGCTGTACATCAATTACATCAACTATTTATTGCCAATTTGTAATTCTCTCCTCCTATTGAAAATTAGGGACTCTCCTGCTTAACTAAGTTTAACTCTCTCCCCTTTAGTCAAAATTAGGAACTACCCTGTTTAACTAAGTTTAACTCTCTCCTCTTTAGTCAAAATTAGGAACTACCCTGCTTAACTAAGTTTAACTCTCTCCTCTTTAGTCAAAATTAGGAACTACCCTGCTTAACTAAGTTTAACTCTCTCCTCTTTAGTCAAAATTAGGAACTACCCTGCTTAACTAAGTTTAACTCTCTCCCCTTTAGTCAAAATTAGGAACTACCACGCTTAACTAAGTTTAACTCTCTCCCCTTTAGTCAAAATTAGGAACTACCCTGCTTAACTAAGTTTAACTCTCTCCCCTTTAGTCAAAATTAGGGACTCACCTGCTTAGCTAAGTTTCACCATTCCTTCTAGTCAAAATTAGGGACTCCCCTGCGTAGCTAAGTTTCACCATCTCCCCCCTATTGAAAATTAGGGACTCCATGCTTAGTTAAGTCATTTTTTAAACCCGCTCTCACTCCCCATTCCAATAAAAAAATTGTAAGCAGAAAAAGTACAAAGATAACATTATTTTTACTGATATTTATTAAAATGTTTTCAATTCTAGTAATTCAATTGGTACATAAATACAGTTTAGTCAACTTGTGTCAATTGTTAACTGTGCAACTTGTCTAGTCCCCCACCCATCCCTGAGTGTTGAGATTATGGAGATCAACAATTGTGTTAGTGAGCGGACATCTAATGACTACTGCGTTTTTCTTTCTTCATCTCGCCATGTGTATTTGTGTCTTCATGAGTAGAGGCATGGACGTTTAAATACACGAAAGACCAAAACACGGGCTTGTAAAACGTCACAGAAAGATGGTTGGTTGGTTGGTTGCTGATCCAGCGGTCCATGGGCTCATGCCCTGTGACCCAACACAGAAAGATGCGATTGTTAGAAACGATAGACGAGATTTATGTACAATTGTTGCTAGTCTATTTTCATAATAGTCTATTGTCTATTACCTAACTCCAGATGGAAGATAGTCAGAATATCCACACTTGCCGTTAAGCGTAGGGGTGACGACTATTACAGACTGTCAAAAAAGATGACTTAGCTAAGCAGGAGAGTCTCTAATTTTGACTAAAGGGGAGAGGGTTAAACTTATTAAGCAGGAGAGTCTCTAATTTTTTACTAGAGGGGAGAGAACTACAAATTGGCACTAAATAGCTGATGTAATTGATGGACAGCTGTTACCATTTCTGTTGTGAAGTCAATCCAAAAACAGATTGACAAAAGCATGTGTAGGCATAATTTGTTCAAATGTCTTCTTGTTCTTCTTCTTCTTCTGCGTTCGTTCTCAAACTCCTGCAGATTAGCAGGATGTAGTCCGGAGAATGGAATGCGTTGTGTCATGGTTTACAGCATTGCTGCTATTTATGTGCCTTTCATCCTGACACATCCGACTTCAGCATGGCTTTGGGTCACTGACGCTATATGAGATGGGACAGCCAACTCCATCCCATAACCTCCTTAGTCGCCTTTTACGACAAGTGTGGAAGGTTATCAGTGTTGCTATTCTTTGCTCCCCTTTCGGACCCCGGCAGCACGCGGGCGGTTCACATGTCTAACATTACCTCCTCGTCGACTTGATGCTAAAAACTGGAGCCAGTAACAAAATACCTAATAGTACTGCGTGTTAATCTCGCACGTCATTACTCATCTTATTTAATGCGGCTGATCATTAGTCACTTTGCGTATACATTGTGTCTCCAGCCAATGAAAAGCACGGAAAAGTAGGATATATTAAGATAAGTGAAGCTGCATGACATTAGCGTTCAAAATCGAGTCCATCGTAGGTTATACAGTCCCGTGGACTCATCAGTCCCATCCGTTACAATTGATGCTATTTTATATATTTTTCCAGATTTTCATTGGCTGTCAGCACGAAATATATAAGTAAAGTAAAAGTAAAGTAACCCATAGCATTTATTAATGCTGTAGGGGTGTGAGATGTTAGCGATCTCACATTTCACAGGCTTTGCAAATGAGGGCGGTAGCCATCTCCTCTCCCTCGCAGTCTTTACTTCCCGGATTAATCCGGTACCCATTTAAGGCTGGGTCGACCTGGGAGCCGTTGCGATCTGAAAACATTTCCGCCTCAACTGGGGAATGAACCCAGGACCACTCATATGCGAAGCCAGTGACGAAATATATACGAATTTACCAATACACATCACAATAGTTACAGTCAATAAAAGTCGAATACAATAATTTTGTGAATAATAAACATCCGAAGACGGATGTGTCGGACCATTTGCGCAAATAAAACGGCGATACAGCACATTTCCATTCTCTGGATTGCATCCTGCTGGAAATCTAGTAGGACAATGATACTACTAAAAGAGAGATCCAGCGGGAGTTTGAGCATGAAAGCTGAAGAAGAAGAAGAAGAATCTCGATGAGTAAACAGAGATGTATAATTGATGGAAAGACTCGAGTTAACATTGGCTGGTGGTTGCCAAGATGAAGTTAGCAGGAATCATTATGGGTGGAGGCGGCACCATAACATGTTATAATGACTTGTCTGGATTGTGTTTAAAAATGTAGAAGTTTCAGGAGTATTGCTGGATTTTTTATTTTACATGAATGTTGGTGTTGGTTAGTTAGTCTGTGTTGGTTAGTTAGTCTGTGTTGGTTAGTTAGTCTGTGTTGGTTAGTTAGTCTGTGTTGGTTAGTTAGTCTGTGTTGGTTAGTTAGTCTGTGTTGGTTAGTTAGTCTGTGTTGGTTAGTTAGTCTGTGATGGTTAGTTAGTCTGTGTTGGTTAGTTAGTCTGTGTTGGTTAGTTAGTCTGTGTTGGTTAGTTAGTCTGTGTTGGTTAGTTAGTCTGTGTTGGTTAGTTAGTCTGTGTTGGTTAGCTAGTCTGTGTTGGTTAGTTAGTCTGTGTTGGTTAGTTAGTCTGTGTTGGTTAGTTAGTCTGTGTTGGTTAGTTAGTCTGTGTTGGTTAGTTAGTCTGTGTTGGTTAGTTAGTCTGTGTTGGTTAGCTAGTCTGTGTTGGTTAGCTAGTCTGTGTTGGTTAGTTAGTCTGTGTTGGTTAGTTAGTCTGTGTTGGTTAGTTAGTCTGTGTTGGTTAGTTAGTCTGTGTTGGTTAGTTAGTCTGTGTTGGTTAGTTAGTCTGTGTTGGTTAGTTAGTCTGTGTTGGTTAGTTAGTCTGTGTTGGTTAGTTAGTCTGTGTTGGTTAGCTAGTCTGTGTTGGTTAGTTAGTCTGTGTTGGTTAGTTAGTCTGTGTTGGTTAGTTAGTCTGTGTTGGTTAGTTAGTCTGTGTTGGTTAGTTAGTCTGTGTTGGTTAGTTAGTCTATGTTGGTTGGCTAGTCTGTGTTGGTTAGTTAGTCTGTGTTGGTTAGCTAGTCTGTGTTGGTTGTTAACTCTTAGTTTCTTACAGTACCACTCGTAACTACCAGGTAATGCAGTCTAACCAATCACACGAAAGAAGAAGTACGCCCTACATCATTCTAGCCAATCACACGGAAGAAGTACACCCTACATCATTCTAGCCAATCACACGGAAGAAGTACACCCTACATCATTCTAGCCAATCACACGGAATAAATACACCCTACATCATTCTAGCCAATCACACGGAAGAAGTACACCCTACATCATTCTAGCCAATCACACGGAAGAAGTGCACCCTACATCATTCTAGCCAATCACACGGAAGAAGTACACCCTACATCATTCTAGCCAATCACACGGAAGAAGTACACCCTACATCATTCTAGTCAATCACACGGAAGAAGTACACCCTACATCATTCTAGCCAATCACACGGAAGAAGTACACCCTACATCATTCTAGCCAATCACACGGAATAAGTACACCCTACATCATTCTAGCCAATCACACGGAAGAAGTACACCCTACATCATTCTAGCCAATCACACGGAAGAAGAAATACACTCTACACCTTCCAACTAAACTAACTCCTTGATTGCGTTCACAATATCAGAACAGTCCATTGAACTACCTCTAGTAACTGTCAAAATATACAGAAATAGGTAGATGTTTTACCAAAATAAAACATAAAACAAACTAACAACGAGATACATGGACAGACGACGTTTCGACTATAAAGCCTTCATCAGGACAAACAAACGACCACAATAAAACAAATCTTACATGGAGACAAATAGGGTTATAATAAGGAGGAGAGGAGGGCAATAGCAGATAGGTAATGGAGGAAGCAAAGATCTGGAAGCATGACATGAGAGAAGAAGGTATGGGGAGAAGATAGTAGTAAGTAGAGAGGGGAAAGTAGACTATCTGCTATTGTCCTCCTCTCCTCATTAAGGAGGCGACTAAGGAGGTTATGGGATGGAGTTGGCTGTCCCATCCCATATAGGGTCAGTGACCCACAGCCATGCTGAAGTTGGTTGTGTCAGGCCGAAAGGCGCAGATATCGCAGCCATGCTGTAAACCATGAAACAACGCAGTCCGTTCTCCGGATTACATCCTGATAATATGCAGGAGTCTGAGAACGAACGCAGAAGAAGAAGAAGTAAGAAAAATGACACTTGTAGCCCACTGCGACTACTCCAGCCATATCATTTCCTTGACCACCGCCATTATTTTTTTTCAGAGCCCTCCGAACCCTCTTCCCCCGCAGTGTTTGACATAATGTAAGTACACCGACTATTCTGTACACAATGCAGATTTATTTGATTTGTTGCTAACCAACCAATCTGAAATTAAAAAAAAACATCCTCAGCGAAACTAGGGGAAATAACCATTGCGAATGTAGACAAGTAAAACTCTACCACCTGGCACAGATAACACAAAACACACACAGGAGCATAGAATATACACATCTACACATGACAGCTCACACCCCATGAAAATATGACGCATCGGAATGTCAAATACACAGGATGAGACAGAACAATGAATGCCAGGAAGTGGCATTTAAACAACGTCAAGGCTAGAATATTCCAGATAAAATACGCAGCAGATTTATATATATATATATATAATCATATATACATACATACGCACGCACGAACATACGTACGTACATACATACATACATACATACATACATACATACATACATACATACATACATACATACATACATACATACATACATACATACATACATACATACATACATACATACATACATACATACATGCAAGCATTTCAGGATCGTATGGGTGCTGCATTGTGGTACAACTGTCAGAGTCGTATGTGTACTGCACTGTGGTACAACTTTCAGAGTCGTATATGTACTGCACTGTGGTACAACGTTCAGAGTCGTATGTGTACTGCACTGTGGTACAACTTTCAGAGTCGTATGTGTACTGCACTGTGGTACAACTATCAAGGTCGTATGTGTACTGCAGTGTGATACAACTTTCAGAGTCGTATGTGTACTGCACTGTGGTACAACTATCAAGGTCGTATGGGTGCTGCAGTGTGATACAACTTACGAGATCATGTGGGTACTGCATAGGATTCACAATCATACATTCCTTCAAAGATGTATTTTCTTACATGATAAGTATGAGAGTAAAAACATCATGTCCTGTCTATTCTTGAATGTTGTCTGTGTCCTTGTTTTTCTTTGTCTTGCTCGGCTTCTTCCACCTTTGACTGTTCTCTAGATGCTTTTCCGTAGGGATTCATGTTGACATACATGTTGAAACCATGCAATCTTCTGAAGCAACCCTCGAACGCGAGGATACCAGGTTCAAAACTTGCCACAGGCAATCGTGCATCCGGAGGGTTGAGAAAGAAATGGCAACAGACATATATTGTTTAGAAAATATATATGTCATGCTCTGTGGCGACGAGGTATCATGTTCAAATCCCTTCACTAGCAATTCTGTATCCTGACCGTTCAGAAAAGAAAGGCAAACTACTGAACGTATTTATATTGCCTATAAAATCACCAGAGCCAAAACTGCTGGGTTGACCGCTACATCCTCAACAAGATAACAAATAAAAGAGGCAATCAACATTAAATATGTTGTAGGAAAAACAAGACAGATAATTGTGAACTGGATCCCTGGTCCATGTGGAGCACAACGATCGATTCTACATTACAACATTACCTGTGATAAACTTCTGGTATTTTTAATCCGCTAGCTTGAATATCCTAACTCAGAACTGAAGATACATTACATTTCAAGCTAACGTTGATACAGGAAATCGCCGCAAACTAACTTCTGCAGTTAAAACTTGTGCAGGAAATCACCGCAAACTAACTACTGCAGTTAAAACTGGTGCAGGAAATCACCGCAAACTAACTTCTGCAGTTAAAACTGGTGCAGGAAATCGCTGCAAACTAACTACTGCAGTTAAAACTGGTGCAGGAAATCACCGCAAACTAACTTCTGCAGTTAAAACTGATATAGAAAAAAACGGTACAAATATCTCTCAGGATAAGGATGGATGACACAATATAATCAATGAAACTATCCTTCACACTAAAAATGAGTGAGGATCATTCGAGAAACTACCTCTTACACTAAAGATGACACAGTATAAAAAACACAAATTTATCTCTTATAATAAGTTGGTCATAATGATATGACAAGTTATCTCCTACATCGACACAGTATAACAAGATAAAAGTTATCTCCTACATCGACACAGTATAACAAGATAAAAGTTATCATCTACATCGACACAGTATAACAAGATAAAAGTTATCATCTACATCGACACAGTATAACAAGATAATAAATCTCATACATCGACACAGTATAACAAAAGTATCCCCTACCTCAAAACGTATGATACACACAAAGTACCTACAAAACGTATGATATACACAAAGTACCTAAACAACGTATGATATAAACAAAGTACCTACACAACTTATGATATACACAAAGTACCTACACAACGTATGATTATAAACAAAGTACCTACACAACTTATGATATACACAAAGTACCTACAAACTAACATCCACATGTAAACCATCTAACACAGTATTAAATGTCATACAGTCTCTCACACTTCAGTCTCTGTTATACGAACACATCACACATTCCATGAACGACCGACAGAACGTCAGATTATGAGTCTGATAAGAAAACACACGTCAAATATTCAACCCACATCCCTGCTTGAAATATGAGAGCGCACGTCACACACGTCTTGCAACTATAATTTAAACATGTAATATTAAAGTAAACACCATCCATTTATCCAATAATATCTCTTCTTATTCATGTGCCTGATATGAAAACACATGGTAACACAATCTCTCACACAAACTGTCAAATATATGATGGAAGGATAGAACTCAATCAATCAGATATACTTTACTGAAACCTGCATTTAACTTTGTCATTAGAGGTGAGAAAGAGAGTTCTGCAGTGCTATATAACCCCTATACTAAAATATGGGTGTGAGTCTTGGACAATAAACAAACTGGAAAGTGGGAGATTGAGGCAACAGAGATGTGGTTCTACATAAAAATGCTGAGAATACCATGGACTGCCAGAAAAACTAATGTAGAGGTGTTAAAAGAGTTAAATGCGAAACGGACCTTAATCAACAATATAAGAAAAAGGCAATCTTCTTTTTTTTGGCCACTTCATGAGACAGGCAGGTTTAGAGAACATAATCACAACAGGCAAGATTGAAGGCACCAGAGACAGAGGGCGACAACGTGAGAAAATATTAGAAAGTTTGACAACCTGGCACGGCAAAGAAACAACAACCACTTTGATACATAATACTGCGGACAGAGAGCTGTGGAGAGCTATGACCGCCTACGCCACCCGGCATGGCACCTGATGATGATGACATTTAACTTAAGAAAAGGTTCTGTAACTCCTGATTTTATGACAAAGTATTGTGCACACATAAACAGCCAAAAGTCTCATGTGAACTATGTATACAATTAAACCCCCCCCCCCCCCCCAAAAGTCTACAGAAAGAAAACCTGAGAAGAGATCAGTAAACATAAGACACGTATTTGAATCACACTTTACTTTGTGCTTATCCTCTGTCATTTATCCTTTCATTAGAGAATACACCCTCTCTCACCACCACCAAGACAAAATAACACGGTTGCCAAGTAGGTGGAACTAATTACAGCTAAATTTTAGGTTAAAATTGGCTAAAAAAAAAAAAAGCAAAATTGCTGAACTGTTTAAAAATAAAATACTGAAAACAATTAAAAAATAAACATGAATTAAGTCATCATCAAGTGCCGTCCCCGCAACGAAGTTGGTTGCAACAGACCTCCAAAATCCACTGCCTCTTGTTTTGGTGGTGCACTCTGCTAGATTGTAACCTGTCCATCTTGTGATGTTACTCTTCCACTTGTATCTCTGCTTACCTCTTGCTCGCCTCCCCTCGACTTTACCCTCAAATAAGGTCTTCAAGAAAGTGGCATATCTTTTAATGTGTCCAAAATATTTGATTTGCTAGATGTTTACTTCCTTTAATAATTCTTTCTTCATCTCAAAGGCATGAATTATGTCTTGTAATTGTTTGCTTATTCTCCATGTTTCTGAGCCATAGAATTGATGCAACATTTTACAACTCTAATTTTTAGATTTGTAATTTGTTTAAATGTTAATATTTTCCTCATGTCATTGAAAAATTACATTTAGTCATTCGTATTCTCATTTTAACTTCTGTTTCACATCTACGACAATTAATACAAGGTAACTGCGTGAAACGTAACAACAATTAGACTTACGTAAAACACAGGTTTATATATCGCTTTAAAGGAACACGACAGACTACAGCTAAAACTAGTAGGTAATGATGGGCAATGATGAGCACACAAGAAATCATAAAAATTACAATACACAAATCACATTCAACGTTTAAACCAAAAGGTCTTTATCAAGACACAAACAAAACATCAAAAGATGACGAATGGAAACATTATCACAACATCCAGCGGAAATATGGAAATGATTTGCTTGAAGGTAAGAAAGTACATAAAAAACGTAAATATATGTGGAAACGAAACGAACAAAAATATGAGTAAATGACGGAACAAAAAGAATAAAGACAAAGACCACACCAACCCAGTACTAGACATAAGAGTGGTCGGAATTAGTCCAAAAGGCTTGAGTGTACCCAATTCAAAAATGAGACGATTTTCTAGAGCATACCTAGATCTATCATCGGTCGTGCAAAATCTGATGGCTGTGACCTGAATATCCAAAGCACCATGATGACCATCGCCGTTGAAGTGTGTGACCACAGGAGTGGGTATTCTGTGCTTGATGGCATGAAGATGTTTACAAATAATTCCTTTAATAATTATTTCTTCATATAACGTGTTGTTAGAATCTCTGTTTGTTTTCATAAAGATCGATAAGGTGTGCAGATAAAACTATACTTTTTATTAGGCAGTCCCATTTATTGTTTATTTTCTCTTATAGATTTTCCGTTTCTATTATTCTATGCATTTTAAGTCAGATTTTTATTAAAAGCTCAAGTTATGTTAACTGAATTTAGGAGATAGGAGGGCCAAATCTGACAAGCAAAATATTTGTACTGGTCCTCAGCGGACATAAAAGTACTTGAGATACAGACTCTCGCTGACATAAAAGTACTTGAGACACTGACTCTCGCTGACATAAAAGTACTTGAGACACTGACTCTCGCTGACATAAAAGTACTTGAGACACTGACTCTCGCTGACATAAAAGTACTTGAGACACTGACTCTCGCTGACATAAAAGTACTTGAGACACTGACTCTCGCTGACATAAAAGTACTTGAGTCACTGACTCTCGCTGACATAAAAGTACATGTGATACTGACTCTCAACTCTAAAAATATTACTTGCAGATACAAAAGACTAAAACAAAAGAAAACTTGACACACGAAATATGGCCAATCTGACCCTTCCAAGCAAAACAAATTGCCACCCTCTGATCTAAGAGATAATCTTCAATCTGTTTCTGACTAGAGAATCAATTATATCATCTGTCATCTGTTATTGACTAAATAAACAATTCTTTCATCTGTTACATGTTATTGACTAAATAAACAATTCTATCATCTGTCACCTGTTATTGACTAAATAAACAATTCTATCATCTGTCACCTGTTATTGACTAAATAAACAATTCTATCATCTGTCACCTGTTATTGACTAAATAAACAATTCTATCATCTGTCACCTGTTATTGACTAAATAAACAATTCTATCAAGCGTTTCTGAGAGTCAATTCTATCATCTGTTTCTAACTAGAGAAACAATTATATCATTTATTTCTGACTATAGAAACGATTCTATCACCCACGTAATTGCATGTTTGACTATACTTCTTATATTTTACTTAATTTAAGTAGAACATACGTTTAAAATAAAAATATTATCAAGTTGGTCAAAAAACAAAATTGCTAAAATATATTTGTTTATGATCAGTGACATTTATTAATGACCAACTTCATCAAATTTGGTTAAGAAATCTAATGGCAACCCTGAAAGACAATTATCTGCTCAGACGTATCAGAGTTTGGGAATCTAAGTTCTACATTTTTCTTTTAACAAGACATAAACACTTCACAGCATCAACATATTTGAAGAAAACACTTTGAAATATATGTCGCGTAAATAGGCCTCAGGACGGAAAGAGAAATCTCATAAGAATGTCGAAAGTCATCAAGGACCGTATACTTCAATGAAGGAGTCATGTGGCGTATGGCTTCTACAATTGATAGAACCGAACACGGTCGTTTGTCCCGTTTATAATTTCTAACAAAATGTAACGCCATTGGATATTATTCAGTAGAGATCTAAAAGAGATTAGCGATAGCCCTACAAAAACATCCCATAAGAACTATCTATGGCATGGGGCAAACAGAAAAATAGTTATAATTATTACAAAGTTATTATTTCTCAAATGACAACATATGGTTGGGAGAAATGGACAAAGATATTCCCAATAGAAAAGAAAATGTCAGCATTTGAAATGGAATGTCATAGAAAATGTCCAAAGAATATCACGGACAAAGAGATAAAGGAACATCGACTTTCGCAAAGACTTGAACATAGAAATAACATCTTCAAAACCTTAAAAAAAAAATAAGCAAGCTACGATGTTTCGGAAATGTGAAAAGACATAACGGGTTAGTAAGATTAATCATGAAGGGAAAGGTTTTAAGAAGGAGAACAAGGGGCCGTCTAATAAGTCGATAGACACAGGTTATCAAATATATTTTGAAAATGACAGCAGAAGAGAAGTATAAATAACCAAAAGAGGATGTCCAACAATATGGATAGTGCCATAGTAGCAATGGAAGAGGCTGGGCAGTCGGGACAGAAACGAAAGGCTTACAGAGTTGCAGCGAGGACAGTGTTCTGCAAAGGACAAAAAAAACATAGATAAATAGAAACTATACCCTCCCATACTGAATATGTATTTACCGTATTGCTGTGGTCAATGCTCTGTGTGTAACCACACCCGTCTACACTATAAATTCAGACAGGTCAATGTAAATATCCGCCCTGAGGAAATCTTTTATTTTTATTTCACTATCAGCGGAAACACGCCACAAAATTATCATATTGCTTGCCACAATTAGATGCAGTTTCGTTGTTTTTAACACGTGAATATCCTCTCGTAGGGACACTGGATTGCGCTTATTGAGCCGAGAAGCTCGGACACCTGATTCCCAAAAGGCAGCTGGAAAACGGTACGTCATACAGTATATGTTCTGGTGTTTATATCGTGCTCCACAGACATAAGCCGTAGAGTGGCTAATATCCATTCTGTGTGTATTTTTAGAAAGCAGTGAACCTTTCTCAGTCGAAATATCGTAACTTGTTCATTTCTGTTCAATTTGTTCAGGTTGTCTTGCTTTGTCTTTGGTTGCATCAGGCAAACTCTTCAAGAATAGTGAGGACTTCAAAATGTAATTAAAGAAGACTACATTCTAGAAAGAATATGTCATATAAAAAGGTCATTTTTGCAACCTTAGACAAACGCAATGTCTATTTGCACTCCAGTCCCACCGGAAATTCGTATATTTTAAAAAATGCATTTACCTATGAGAATTTTACCCTCAGTGACTGACACACCTGTCATCAAGAACATGTAATTATTAATCCTTTACTAATCTATATAATTACTAGAACCAGGCACTTATCAGAAATTTATAACTGAACGTGAATTATCATCTTCATGAATACATGTCTTAACACCAGCAGGAAGGAGGGAACTTTACACTAAATCTTAGTTTGAATGGAGAACCAAATCTCTGTTTCCGTGTACACCGAATCCTGTACACAATTCACCTATATAAGAAACTGGATATGTAAATACTATCTTTAGCGAAAACTGTCACAGACTATAGACTTTTCACCTGTATCTTACATCAGGCACAATTCAGGAAGTTTGTGCAGTCAGAGGTAATTCTGCAGGTAATTTTAATACCTCAAAACTAAACAGAAAAGTGAAATGCTAATATTTACAACCTGAAAAATAGCCATCAGGTCTTTATAAATTAAAGACTTGAAACTGTTTATGGAGATTTTTTGGCAGTATTACGTTCAGTAGTTTGCCATTGCTTTGTGAACGGGTCCGGAAGCACAATGTCTGAGACGTGTTTGGAACTCCGTATCTTGGTCGCCACGGAAATAATATGTCTAAACAGATATCCTTTCGTTTGCTTAAAATATATCTATATTTCTAATTTGATCTCCCCAATAAACATAAAATAAAACGTATCTATAATTTGCCTGCTTAATAAACTTAGAATATGTCTATACCTGTAATTGTGTCCCATCAATAAACTTAAAGTATACCTGTATCTGTAACTTTATCTCATCAATAAACTTAAAGTATACCTGTATCTGTAACTTTGCTTCATCAATGAATTTGAAATATGTCTGTATCTGTAATTTTATCTCATCAATATACTGAAAATATTGCCATTTCTGTACATTTATCTCCTAAAAAAACTTAACATATGTATGCATCTGTAATTTTATCATATCAATAAACTTCACCGCTCATATAGTGGCCCATAAATATTCGATTTTAAAATCTAATGCAGTTTCTAAGGATTAGTATGTTTATCTCATCCTCTAGTGTTCAAGACATTCCTGAAATATATGTTCTACAGTCGGTGGTACCTGTACACAAGACATTCTTGAAGTATATGTTCTACAGTCAGTGGTACCTGTACACAAGACATTCCTGAAATATATGTTCTACAGTCAGTGGTACCTGTACACAAGCCATCCTTGAAGTATATGTTCTGCAATTTCCGGTGGTTAAATACACACGGTTAAAAATAGTTACATATGAGTTAAAATTGATAAGAAAATAAGTCACTTAAGCTCTGTTTATCCCAGCTCCAAGAAAACTGGCATTGAAAATGTGAATACACGGCTGATGGCCATATGGTATCCGTAATACAAGTCATATGATAAATATGGGACGTCAAAAAAGGATATAGGTACTAGTGAAACATGGAACCAAGAAATGTTATATGCTGGCTTGTTGGAAACAAAGTCAGACAAGTTAAAGATCCACAGAGAAAGCGAAGAAGATAAGGTAGAGAGAAAGAGAGATAGAGAGAAAGAGAGAGAGAAAGAGAAAGAGAAAGAGAGAGAGAGAGAAAGAGAGAGATATATTGAGAGAACAGTAAGCAGAAGAAGACAAAATAATCTTCTAAGAAGGGGAAAGAGGCAGGCTGATTAGCATGCCATTGCAGTGGATAAGAAAGGTAAACCGTAACATTCAGGAGCGCCATAGTTGTAAAGAGTAATGTAAGCAAATAAACCGTTCCATCACAAAGAACTGGTGTACTCAAACTGTAACTTGACTATATTTCGCATGCGACTCAAAGTATATAAATAGTGACAAATGAAAATCACGACCATAATAAAAAAACGTAACAAATGAAATGTTATAATTAATTCTGTGCAGAGGTTAAGTGCTGTCGAAGGTAACGAACGAGGTCCTAGGGAGCCATTTGAGGGCAGAAAATATACCAAATATATATCAAATATATACCAAATATATTCCAATAATATGTTTCAACTATTATCTACTGATGATATATTTTCTAACAATGTATATCCTGTGTAGTACTAAGATTGAATAAATTCACACTTTTTTTCGTTTTGTATGAAAAGGAAGGATTTAAAAAATCTACATTTACACATCATTTATGACACTCAGCAGGTTCATCCAACCGTGACATTAACTAAAGCCCAGGTATTAAATACTTTTGTAGGAGTGTTTTCTTCACATGACGAGTGAGTATGAGAAATAGGCAGCGTGTCTTCACAGAAATTTTAATCTCTCTTTATATCTTATATATACATTCATATTTATTGGGGCCTATATATAAATTTGTCACTGTCATCACAAAATTGTTACCGTCAATGAAGATGTAAATTGTTTCGTTTGTTCCCGTTCTCACTTTGAAATCACTATTGTTCTCTTGTCTATGTTCTCTGTGGTTCTTTTCGATGATAGGACAGTTATTGTTCAAAGAATTAACTGTACTACAGAAGCATGTCTTGAGTAGGGGACTAAGAAATGTTGGAAGTGTAGTTACAATACAATGCTACAATATATGCATTAATGCAGATACAATATAATGTCAGCGAATGTAGAGAACGTACTTATATATAACAATATAATTGTTTTCTTGGTAACCTTAGTGGACGAAATTCGTTCATGTGTTGCCAGGACCCGAAAAGGGAGTAAATAATAGTAACACTGTTTACCTTTCACGCATATCTTTATAGGTGGCAAAAGAGGTTTTGGGGTGATTTTGGCTGTCACATCCCATATACGGTTAAAGTGACCCAGAATCCATGACGAAGTGGGTGTGTCAGGTCGAAAGAAACAGATATCGCAGATAAGCTGTAAACCATAACACAACGCATTCCGTTCTCCGGATTAGATCATTCTATTCTGCAAGAGACTTAGAACAAACATAGATCATGTTAATCTACAGGAGACTTTGAACTAATATAGATTTTCTAATCTGTAGGAAACTTACAACAAACATAGATTATTCTAATGTGCAGGACATTTAGAACATAGATCATGCTAATCTGCAAGAGACTTAGAACAAACATAACGAAGAAATAAGAAACACAGCTACAATGGTCATTAGAAAGTCTTGGTATAGATTCCCAGGACGATACGACCAATGAAGCTTTTGCTTGTCCTGTTCTTTCTTTCATTACATAAGACTTAAACTCCCCGTGGTATAGAATTCTTCGTGAACAGGCCCACACTCCCCTGCATTCAGAGGGGTTTATGTACATGGGTCTATGTAGAAGGGTCTGTGTACATGGGTAGAGTGGTTTATATAGATGAGTTTATGTAAAGAAGTATATAAGTAAAGGTAATAATATGTTAACCCATAGCATTTATTAGTGTCGTAGTGTTGTCAGATGTTAGGGGTCTCAAATTTCAGTGGCTCTGTTACATGAGAACAGTAGCCATTTCCTCTCCCTCGCCATTTTTTCTTGCCTAATTAATCCGATCTAAAGCTGGGTCGACTCGGCAGCCCTCACCGTCTGAAAAACATTACCGCCTCAACTGGAGACTGAACCGAGAACCACTCTTATGCGAAGCCAGTGCGCTAACCATTGCGATACGCGGAGGAGTGTTTGTAGAGGTATGTATGTAGAGGGGTTTATGTAGAGAGGTTTATGTTGAAGGGTTTTATGTAGAGGAATTATGTAGAAGGTTTATGTAGTGGGATCTATGTAGTGAGGTTTATATTGAGGGGTTTTATGTAGAGAGGTTTATGTAGAGAGGTTTATGTTGAGGGGTTTTATGTAGAGGGATTTATGTAGAAGGTGTATGTAATGAGATATACGTAGAAGGGTTTATGTAGAAATATAAGGAGAGATGCAGCAGAGATGGCTGATGGTCCCGCGAGTTGAGCATTTGTGGCAATTTCCAGTGTCGAGATGCTAGTTTCTAAACAAAAATCAAGTATTGCGGGTTGAATGGTGCGTTCCTTGGCCTGGTCAAGTACATTCTATCGTGTAAATATGTTATCTTTGTGGGTTGCATGGTGCGCCTCTGGGCCTGGTCAAGTGCATTCTTTCGTGTAAACATGCTATCTTAGTGGATTGCATAGTGCGCCTCTTCGCCTGGTATCTCTAACTTTAGCACATGTTCTTGTTTGGACATGCTTGTGGTTCTGCTTGATGTAAAGACCGCTCAACCAGTCTTATTTTCCAGCCTGTATTGGTTGGACTAGACCATATTTTCTCTGCTGGCCTTGATGTAGTACTTGCAAATCTATTTATGCACTATATGTGTTTGTGTTAATTTTTTTCTGTCTTCAAAACTTACGTATAAATGTTTATAAGCCCATCCGCCTACGCCATTAGTGAGAAAAGGTGCCAAACAGTATGGACTTTATATACACAGTAATATAAGGTATCGGCGTATACACAGTAATATAAGTTATCGGCGTATGCACAGAAATATACGGTATTTATATATACACTCATCCATTTACACCCGCTTTGGACAGATAAAATGTTTTCCTGCAGAACCCATTGCTTGGATACCACTGAGGCTACATGTTTATCGGCTTAGGAGACTGAGCGTCTAGTGACGTACTCTCTCCAACGCTTTAAGACCCAGCCCTCTCTTTTTTTTAATAATGAACGTATTAAGGAATATTCCCAGCTATCGCTTACACGATTGTTTGCTTCCAAAACAGGAATTATTTACCTCACATATCATGTTGATTGTCATGTGGAATCACTCCGTTGTGCATATTGTTAAATTATGTTGCCTATTTAAGGTGACACCAATTGCTTGACTATCGACAGTACTTATAAGACCGTTTAACAGGTCCCAATTCGTGACGTTTTTGATTATTCTTGCGATTCTCGTTGGTCACTGTTAATATACTACGAATCACATGCCAATAATTTCTCTCCAAACACATATATACGGCATCAACCACAGTAATCTCTATCTCTCTATCTATCTATCTCTCTATCTATCTATCTACCTACCTACCTACCTATCTGCCTGCATATATATATATATATATATCAAGATACGAAGTCACAAAAAAGAGTAGATTGTTGCAAAATCTATCCGGGATTTCCCTTACAGTAAATATAAATATTTTCTACCGACTAGGACTGAATGCTGCTCTCATGCTGCGTCACTCATCTTGGCTGATATTCTCGATTAAGACGCTTTGAGGGTATTTTGAGTAGCCAGCCAATGAAAATCAGGGAGAAAAGCCGGATTAGTTAAGACAGAGATTGCGCGCAGGTCTATTTTGGACAAGACTGAGTAGAATATAAGATCCACAGACTTATGGGACACCAAATATTCTAAAATGAATCATCTGACTATTCCCTTGATTCTGATTGGCTGTCACACACTGCATATTCATGTTCTATGGTGAACTGTGTGATCATGGGAGGGCCAGAAAAAAAAGTCTTTCAAGGACCAAATGACCACATATCGTGAGCACTGCAAAATTGACCTATTCTGTTCGGTAATCATAGCTCTTGACCGTCCAGCCTGGAATGGTCAAATAAATATGGGTATTAAAAGTTTTACACAAACTAGAACATTGCGGGTGATTCAAAAGATATAGAAACGAAATATAAGCCTTCTTTCTCCTATCGCAATATCTGATACATTACTGCTCACACTGCAACATTTCTTCCAGATCCTGAATTGAACTCCTTAGCCATATGAGGATTTGCACATCATCAAACTAAATTGACCCCTAGTTCAATGCCATCCTTGTCAAGGATGCACATCAAAATCATTCATTAATAATAGTAATCATTCATTAATCATAGTGACCAATGGAAAACACGGGATTAGTCAATTAATGGCGTGATTTCCCCCATCTTGTTCGAGATAAGTATTTTAAATTGTTTTATTTTACTTGCATTATCTTATCTATTATCACTACTTCCATGCACTTTCTTCTCCTTACTTATCACTATTTTCCCCTCACACATTCTTCTTCTCCCCTATCAGGCTGCCCTATTTTTACTTCCTCCGTCGTTCATTCGCTATTGTCCTTCTCCCCTTTTCTGTCTTTCCTATCACAACCATGTGTGTCTCTATGTTAGATTTACTGTGGTCTTTGTTTGCCGTGATTAAAGTATTTTAGTCGAAACGTCGTCTGTAACTGTGTCTCGCTGTTGTTTTATGACTTATTTTGGTTACCCTTATACTTATTTTTGTTCATTTTGATATCTGTTATATCCGTTTGTTTCCTGCATTTCAGTCACTGCGTTTAGTTATTGTCAAAGCCTTTGACAATCCCATCTAAATATAGACAAATCGTATGACGTTATGCAGTAGTATGAACTAAGTTGTCAAAAGGCAAACATAACTACCATTAAATGGTGACAGTATGTTGTTACTTTGTACGTGCTTCCATGTCTGCGACAAGATTGTGGACAATGCCTTATAGATCTTAGATAGATCTTCTTCGAGTAGAAGGCTTCTCAACGCACAGCAAACCGTGGACAAAACGAGCTGTTCACGTACAGGCTCACACAATAAGATGATTATACAGCCTACCTGTACAAAAACACCTGCATACACGTGTTTTCCTTCCTCCTTTCAAGAACATTCACATATTGTGAAAATGAAACAAATTTTTTATTCCACAATATGAGTTCCTTCCATGTTAACATCGATGACTAGATTCGTTGCACTGTTGTTTCTCGTTTGTCCTGATAAAGGCTTATTAGTCGAAACGTCACCTGTCCCTGTTTCTCGTTGTTAGGTTGTTTTATGTTTGATTTTGGTAACACATCTACCTATTTTTGTTTATTTCTGCACCGCTCACTATATATTCACATATGCCATATTGTTAACATCGTTATCTGCTACACCACACTTATATACCTAACGCTTGTTTCAGCACAGTTATATATCTAACACTTTACACCACAGTTATATACCCAACACCTGTTACACCACAATTATATACCCAACACCTGTTACACCACAATTATATACCCAACACCTGTTACACCACAATTATATACCCAACACCTGTTACACCACAATTATATACCCAACACCTGTTACACCACAATTATATACCCAACACCTGTTACACCACAATTATATATCTAACGCTTGTTACACCACAATTATATATCTAACGCTTGTTACACTACAATTATATACCCAACACCTGTTACACCACAATTATATACCCAACACCTGTTACACCACAATTATATACCCAACACCTGTTACACCACACTTATATATCTAACGCTTGTTACACTACAATTATATACCCAACACCTGTTACACCACAATTATATACTCAACACCTGTTACACCACACTTATATACCTAACGATTGTTACACCACAATTATATACCCAACACCTGTTACACCACAATTATATACCTAACGCTTGTTACACCACGCTTATATAACTAACACTTGTTACACTACACTTATATACCTAATACTTGTTACACCACACTTATATACCTAACACTTGTTACACCACACTTATATACCTAACACTTGTCTGTCTCACATAATTCTTGTTTTCTAATAGCTTCCAACAAGATATTCGACCAGCACAGTGTGAATTCAACTGTGAACTCAGACTGGTTTAAGACCTCTGTACTGATTTAATTAAGACAGCATGCGTTACGTTTTTTAATTGTTGTTGTGATTTCGTTGATGACTATTTATATACTTGGAGTCTCATGCCAAAAATAGCCAAAACCGATCACAAAAAATAATAAATTGTTTAGAAATAATCAAAATTGGCATTTAGGGTATTATTTACATTTTCTGTGCACGGGTCTGCTATATCGCGACAGCCATGTATCGCGACTCCCCCCCCCCCTTCTTCCGGGAGATTTCGCCAACAACAAAACAAGCTTTCATTTATTCTTTCCTGTAAAAAAATTGCTGAAAAACACCTAGACCTTTTGCCCGAGAACTTAGATGTTCGGTGTTCCGTGAACAGTGGTAACACTGGCTTCGCAGGGGGAGATAAGATATATGGTCTTCCTTAAAGATAAATAAGTGACAGGAGGTTAACAGCCATTTTTATGTGATTATAAGCCCACAAATTTATCTTCTATACGACGTTTTTTGACTTTACGGTGCAACAAGGAAAAATTATGGTAATTAAACCTCAACCCGTTCGTGTATGCTAGAGCGAGTCCCACTACAATGCAGTACAGAATATTTAATCTTTAAGTACCTTCGATATTGTGTTTTTGTTGAAACACAACCTCCATTATTTTTTAATGGTAAAAATATCTTGATAGAACAAAATTAAACTGAGGTCCGGGGTTAAAAGCAACGTACCTCGATAAAAGGGCTACTTATTACTAGACAGTACAGTCCATTGGATTTATTGGGAATCATCACCCCAAAAATGGATACACCTCGATTTTCCTAGGGATTTGAATTGCTGTGGACACATTCTCAAAGTGTGCCATCTCCGCAACGATGGTTGGCTGAAAGGAGCCTCCGACATTTTCTGTCTCTTTCCACGGTGGTGTACGCTACCAGACTAAACTGTCCATCTTATGATTACCCCCCCCCCCCAAACACACACACTGTATCTCAGCCTACCACCTGCTCAAAGCCATCAACTCTACCCTCAAGTAAGGTCATCACAATGTTTGTAATATGTCCAATAAATTTCATTTGTTTTACTTTTATTTCATTTAATTGTTCTTTTATTTCATACAGTGTTGTCAGAATCTCTTTGTTCGTTGTTTGTTTGTACGTTCTTTCCTTGAAATTCTCCGTATTCTTCTATATACTCACATCTCAAACGCATCAATTCTGTCTTCTAGTTATTTTTTTTGTAAGTGTCCATGTGTGCTAACCATACATTACACTCTTGTATCTCCGTGACGATTTCCCTACCTTGCAATTATGTACGAGTATGTAGAAGTAAATATAGAAATGGGAGTTTTAGCAGCTTACCGGTACAAGGGGTTTGCTTAACTAGCTGTTTTAGCAGCTTACCGGTACAAGGGGTTTGTTTACCTAGCTGTTTTAGCAGCTTACCGGTACAAGGGGTTTGCTTAACTAGCTGTTTTAGCAGCTTACCGGTACAAGGGGTTTGCTTAACTAGCTGTTTTAGCAGCTTACCGGTACAAGGGGTTTGCTTAACTAGCTGTTTTAGCAGCTTACCGGTACAAGGGGTTTGCTTAACTAGCTGTTTTAGCAGCTTACCGGTACAAGGGGTTGATGTAGAATACATATATCATTATATAATTAAAATTGTTATTTTGTGATTTGCTTAGAAATTAATATTTTCCTCATATTTCTGAAAGTACCTTTAGCCATTCACGGAATTCCATGAACAAACAGGGATATTTGTGCAACCGAGGCTACACATCTGGTCTTGGAACAACAGATAAAGTTCCTACCCTTTCGCAGGACAACAGGTTTAGAGCAATAGTATTATCATTTATCTTATTCAAATTTAACAGAGATTTAGTCTGCAAAGACAACAGAGATCTAGTCTGCAAAGACAACAGAGATCTAGTCTGCAAAGACAACAGAGATTTAGTCCTCAAAAACAACAGAGATCTAGTCTTCAAAATGGCGACTTAAATAGTAATATATTCGGAAGATTTGTTAATTGTGATTTTCTGATATATTTCGGTGTTCATTCTAGAAAGAACCAAGGACAGGACCAGCAAACTGGTAGTGGATTTGAGTGTTCACAGACATCTACTTAGGGTGCTAAGGTTACCGCTTTGCTCTTGGCGGTCCCAGGGTTCGTATATAACCAAGATCCCAAAAGTACCTCCTCGTGGTGCACCCTTGAAACAGAAATACAGCTGCTCACGCTGATACTGGTTAAAACTTTTGGGGATCGTGATTGTGGAGGTAGCAAATGGAAAGTGATCTGACTGCGAAACAACGAACAAATATTTCCGACACTTCTGCGCCAACACATGCAGCGGCACTGTCGACACACAGTAACGCTAGTCAGTCTGGCGGAAACATTGGAGAGGCGGTCAATACAGATGTTAGGAAATGGGAAGATGTCATGACGAATATTAATAGTCGTGCGTTATTAGTTATGGACAACATATTGAGTACAGTGAGAGGGCGGCGCAGCATCAGAGTGCAATTAGAGGGCGGCATAGCATCAGAGTTCAATGAGAGAGTGACTCAGCATTAGAGGGTAGCACCTAGTGAAAATAGAACAAGAAAACGTTTCAAGGAAATCGGAACTAAAATTTTGTTTTATTTAGCAAGTCCATGTGTCGCCAGTAATTTATTTAGCAAGTCCATGTATCGCCAGTGATTTATTTAGCAAGTCCATGTATCGCCAGTGATTTATTTAGCAAGTCCATGTATCGCCAGTGATATATTTAGCAAGTCCATGTATCGCCAGTGATTTATTTAGCAAGTCGATGTGTCGCCAGTAATTTAATTAGCAAGTCCATGTACCGCCAGTGATTTAATTAGCAAGTCCATGAATCGCCAGTGATTTATTTAGCAAGTCAATGTATCGCCAGTGATTTATTTAGCAAGTCCATGTATCGCTAGTGATTTATTTAGCAAGTCTATGTATCGCCAGTGATTTCTTTAACAAGTCCATGAATCGCCAGTGATTTATTTAGCAAGTCGATGTGTCGCTCATTTCGACAATCTTGAAGCCGTATTTTAACGTTCGTTCTCGAATTTCCGTGGTAACTATCTTATAACCGGACAAAGGCCCTACTAGATTTTTACCAGGATGTAGTCGAGAGAACGAATATGTTGTTTTTACATTTTATTTAAATCAATGGCAGACACATCCATCTTTGACAGTGGTAACTAACACTTTTCAGTGTGTTTACCAATGTCACTGAACTGTAGACCAGGGGTCGGCAACCTTTTGCTAACTGTGTGCCAACTTAAGGTTTCAAATTATTCAGAGTGCCACGCCCAAGTGCCGAAATGAGCAAGAAAACCCCGCTAATCGATTTATAATAAACTTTATTCAAGAAACGTGAAAAGTGCGTGGCATTTGAAATTGCTTGGCGTGCCAAGTGTGGAACGTGTGCCATAGGTTGCCGACCCCTGCTGTAGACGACCCTAGACTAGTTAGTAGTTCAGTCATATAAACGTTTGAGGTCCCGAGTTCAATCCACGGTTGGGACAGGACTTTTTTCTTTCGGAGGCGCAATCAAAAATCTTCCTGAACATTTTAATTTTTGTCTTGATAAAGGCATTTTGGTCGAAACCACGATTTGTGTGTGTTTAGTGATTAGCAAATCATCATTACCATATTTTTGGATATTCCTGTACATCTCGCGGCGTCTACTATGACAAAGCGGCCTTTATTTACACATCTCATAGATAGCCACCATACACTCCTTCACAGGAAAACATGCAGTAGTGAAAGTTTATAGAAAACCACCATACACTCCTTCACAGAAAAACATGCAGTAGTGAAAGTTTATAGAAAACCACCATACACTCCTTCACATGAAAAAAGGCAGTAGTGAAAGTTTATAGAAAGCCACCATACACTCCTTCACAGGAAAACATGCAGTAGTGAGAGTTTATAGAAAGCCGCCATACACTCCTTCACAGGAATACACGCAGTAATGAAAATTTACTCCAGTCATAAACTTGAATGATAACCTCAGTCAAACTTGCTTGAACGTCTGCCACTGTCCGTTGCCATTATCGACATAGTCATAGACGCTCTTTGCTTTATTATCAGGTGATATCCTGATCTACAATATCCTAGGATGTTACTTCAATGGAATGATATAATTATTAGACCATTTTCTAGAGACAACGATGTCAATATCCACTACTTTTACTTCTGCTGCTGTTAAACACGTCTTTTAATTTTACATTTGCCAGGTCCACGACCAACCTTAAAATTAAAGTCTATCTTTTTGTTTTGATGTCTTCCTACATTTCCCGATTCTTCTGTCACGATCAAAATTATAATTAAATTCTATCATTAATGTCTTGATACATTTCCCCGTCATTCTGTCACGATCAAAATTATAATTGAAATCTCTTGATGTTTTGTTTATGAGTCTGCAAATCGATAGTAGAGAATAACTGATAAAAGAAAAGTAACCCGTCATATGAAAATTGGAAACAGGATTGTGGTGTTTTGGTAATTATTCAAGACATGCAGGAAAACACACTCACATAAACGTTTCATCCAAAAGACTTTTATCAAGAATATAACATAATAATACATGATCACAATACATGATCATAATATACCTAAACGGCCCCTTTTAGATCTTTTATGTGATCTTGGACAGTGTTTTCAGGTTATGTGTTTCTATCAAATTACTTTAAAAAAACACGAAAAACTTACCTTCGCTGATGTAGTTATCGAGCTATCTTCCTTGTTCAATTCTATCCCACTATCATCTTGTGTCTTGTCTTGGATTGATGTCTGACTTGCGGAGGTCATAATATGCTCTCCTTCAAACCTTGTGTTCAGTATGCGAGCTTCACCTTTTCCTTCCGAATGAAGACTTGGTGCAGAAGAGGTTTTGTTACTGAAAACCCTGAGCTCGTTAGAGTCTTGTATGCCCCTAATTCGATCATGTTGAGGTGAGGAATGCATGATATTGATGTTTGAACTGCTACCCAGAGACATCAAATCTTGTGTGCTACTAAATCGACCATGTCGAGGTGAGGAATGTATGATATTGATGTTTGAACTACTACCCAGGGACATCAAATCTTCACCATCACTCAGATCAATATCAGAAGGATTTCCTTCGGAACTGCTAATCCTGTCCAGCTCGTCCAGAAGCAAGCTAAAAGCCCGTTCCATCGTTGGCGTTGGTTGTTTAGAAAATAGATTCGATTGTAACGTTTCCTGAAGGGAGGTTGTAGCTAACTCCTTCAAACTTTCCAGTTTCTTTGGTAGATGTACATTTTGATTATCAATGTCTGTCGCTGAGTAACTCGTAGTTTCTGCTGTACTTGTTTCTGTAAAAACATTGTTCGATAGATCTAACTGTAGAACATTCTTATCACTTCTTGATGGTTTCAACTCCACTTCAGATTTATCATTTTTTGAGCTGGAAACTTGTGCGTAGTTACTTGTCATACAGTCTCCAGATTCACTATAGTTTTTTGGTGTTTCAACAGTGTCCACAAGAGTACTTTCATCATCGTTATTTCTTAATAATCTTTCGTTAGACTTAACATGTTCACTATTTGCCTCTTCTCGATCTGCATACTTCTGTTGTATGTGCAGCTTAGAATGAGACGTGACTGTTATGGGTAGAGTGAAACGGTTCTCTGACCAGCTACGGAGCAATGGTTTGTTTCTTCTCAATATTGGTTGCGACATCTTCGTATTTGCATCATTCGTATTCTTGTTTGTTTCCTTCTGTGTTTGTTTAGAGCTGATAATGTCAGCCCTAACCTGTGAGATGTACTCACGAGCAGGAGTGTCTTCTTTATTTGTGTTTAGCTGGTGATGAATAGAATTATATTCTGTAAAATCAGATGGCAGCTTGTTTTTCATTGTGTTTTTCTTGAGATCCCCGCGTTGACCATTTACAGCATAGCCATGTAGTGAATTGTCAATTGTGCGTTTGTATAAAGAAGTAGATTCAGCAAATGCCACTTGTGGTATGGATTTAAACTCACTCCCACCAGAAGGTAAAGTATTTCCCATTTTTAAGTGAAGAGACTGAGTTCTTGTTAATTTTTTAGATCCCAGATCTTCTTGACCAAACTTGGAAAATTTTGCAGTGAGTGAACTCACAAGTGACCGAGATTTGGAAGTTTTCTGTCCAATCTCGAGTTTCTGAAAATCTGTGAGTTGAGCTGAATCGTTAACTTCCTTCGTCTGTTTTGGGGATATTCTATTTTGGAGTTCAGAGTTTCTTATCTCCTTGTAACTTTGTATTTTTGATCCTTCTTCCTGGATATCTGATACAGACGGCAATTTTTTAGAGCGACTTTCAATTATTACTGGTATTCGCTGATTAGCCTCGATTTCTCTAACAGAACTTTGAGGTTGTTCATGATTACTTCCACTTAGGAATCGATACTGACCTTCCAGTTTGTCTGTTTCTAATAAAGTCTTGTAGTTTATCTGTCTCTCAATATGAAAACTATTTGGTCTTTCTTTAGCATGTGAAATTTGCTGTTTCTTAAAAATAATACTTTCTTCCTCTGTTGATGTATCAAGATTTGATCTAGATTGACTCGATTGGTGAACTTGATTTCCTGGCGAAGGCCGGCTATACTCGTGCCCTGCGTGTATAGACTGAGATAGCGGTTTATGCACATTAGATGTGTTCTTATCGGCTTCGTAGAGCGAGTTGATGTTTGCAGATTTTAGTATTTCTTTGCGAGCTTCCCGATATTTGACAGATGGTCTATCAGAGAGTTTATCAAGACATTCTTCAGAAGACATACCCACTCCATCAGGGAACGCTGCATCTGAAGTATCTGCGCCAAAGTTCAACATAGTCCCTCCTTCAATTACTCCTAGAGCATAGGAACTGTTTCGTTGTGATAGACTTCCAGACGAAGGGCTGTCTACGGCTACTGTTTTATTATCTAAATTTAAGCTCTCGCGTCTAGATCTTAGTCTTTCCTTAACTTGGTGAAGCAGGTTAGATACATCGTCAGGACCACTAGAAACTGAGCTTGTCTCATATTTATTGTTCATGTTTGAAGCATTCTTTGACTCCATATTTCTTTGATAATCCAACAGATGTTGATTATCAAAGAAAGTTGATGCTGAACTTTTTGAAGACATGTCTGTGCCGAGTTTGAAAATTTCATTCTTATTCCAACTTAAAGATTTGAGATCCACGCGATTTTCAGTTATATTTGTGGTCTTGTTTGAAATGCTGTCAACATTTATACCAGACTCCAGCGGTCTTTCTCTGACGCTTTCGGCTTCAGATATTTTATTTTCTGAAGTCCATGTGGTCTGGTTACGTGATGAACACATTCTCACGTCTGTTGAAGCAGCTGACACATCCTGAACCGTTTTCAAATGGCTGTTATCTGTGTTTGAACGAAGTGAGAATATCTCCTCTGATAAAAACTCATTTTGAATGGTTTGCTGTTTGTTATTCTTGCTTCGATCTGTGAAAAAAAGACAAATTCCATTGTGTCTATGTACGTTTATATAGCAGATAGGACTGCAGTAAAAGCATATACAATCAGACAAAAACACAAAATACAAAGTATAGTATAATCTCTATATACCAGGGTGTAGGGTTACTTAAGTAACATACAGTAGACTCTATATACCAGGGTGTAGGGTTACTTAAGTAACATACAGTAGACTCTATATACCAGGGTGTAGAGTTACTGCAGTAACATACAGTAGACTCTATATACCAGGGTGTAGGGTTACTTCAGTAACATACAGTAGACTCTTTATACCAGGGTGTAGGGTTACTTCAGTAACATACAGTAGACTCTTTATACAAGGGTGTAGGGTTACTGCAGTAGCATAGAGTAATCTGTGGTTTTCCGAAGAATAAGTCAACAATCAGTTTATGACAGTCGTACAGTATTCAAGATGTGCCCATTAAAGCTGTAATTAACATGTCTCATGTTGTTAACATGTATCACACAGTTAATATGTCCCATACATTTAATATGTCCCATACAGTTAACATGTCCCATACAGTTAACATGTCCCATACAGTTAACATGTCCCATACAGTTAACATGTCCCATACAATTAACATGTCCCATAAGTTAACATGTCCCATACAGTTAACATGTCCCATACAGTTAACATGTAACAACTTTTTTGTGGAACAATTTGTGCCGTCCGGTCTCATTCCATATTTGTCACTGTGAAACATTGTCAGATTATAGTGACAAGAGAACACTGTAACCTCTCAAAAGATGTAGTTCACTAGCGGATCGATTACATAAGTTAAATAATTACACCTCTTTCGCATATAAGAAACACATGGAAAATATATATACTAATGTCGGCATGTCTAGTGTCGGATGTCATCCGCGGCATAAAAGGAATCGCTTTTCGCAACCTGGTCTTAAGGGGCGGCTGATAAATGGATATCGCTTTCGATGTCAGTGTCATGCCAATGACAGATCAATGTTTGAAAGGATATTATTACATTAAGTGATAGCGTAAACATTAATAGTAGAGATTCTTCAATATCTTTAAAAACATACGTTTATAATTTTATTTTGTGCAAATAAAACTCTAAATGAGTATTAACGAATCTACTAACATGCATAGGGACTAACCTAGTCCTATTAGTCCAAATATTGATGTCCAAAGAGGGTAAAAGAGCGAAATTTATCCACACATACAATGAATCAAGGCGGTAAATATAATCATATATGATATACATAAAAGTAATCAGACAAGAAATCTCTTTCATACCAGACGCTGAAAGGCAATAGGAATCAGACAAGAAATCTCTTTGGTACCAGACGTTGAAAAACAATAGGAATGAGACAAGAAATCTCTTTGGTACCAGACGTTGAAATGCAATAGGAATGAGACAAGAAATCTCTTTGGTACCAGACGTTGAAAGACAATAGGAATCAGACAAGAAATCTCTTTTGTACCAGACGTTGAAAGGCAATAGGAATGAGACAAGAAATCTCTTTGGTACCAGACGTTGAAAGGCAATAGGAATCAGACAAGAAATCTCTTTTGTACCAAACGTTGAAAGGCAAAACAGGAACCAGAAAGATAACATAGTAGAAGTAAATTGAAGCCATTTTATTTCGTACACTTTACAACAGAGACTGAAACACAATGAGCATTGCACAAAACTCACGAACTAACAGAAAAAGGTGATTCCAGGAACGGTTGACTGTTTAATTCAGTATTTCTCAACCTTTCTTTACCTGTGCTCCCATCATGGAAATGTTTCTTCTGTGTCCGCCACCCTCCCCGCGGTGCATAAAAACAAGTAAAGGTAACTGTCCTTTTTAACAGATCAATAAGGCTTTTTTTTAGGTTAACCGACATATATCATGCTGTTCATCATTGAAATAGTTATCTTATTGTGGCTCCTTTAGATTGTTTTATATATCCGTTGCCCTTCTACAACAATTTTTGTTACCAGAGCCCATATGACTCACGTTGAGAATCGCTGATTTAGTCTACAAATTTGATTTGCACAGAAATGTATTGACAGTTCCATTTGAGTAAACCTGGCGTAACTCTCAAGTATCCCCATAGCTAAATTTATATGACAAGAAATCAGGTGGGACAATCGATGATTACTGTATTGATTTTTAGGATTCCCTAATAACCTGGTGGCTGTTCCGTCCTGTGGATGATAAATAATGTTTGTTTAGTGTTTTCCAGTTTTGCTTTATTAAGTATTACGTATTAGGTCTGTTGATTATCCTCTTCGCACACCGGACACTTACATAGGTGCTCAGATCTCCGCTTCAGTAAATCTCTCAGGGTATAACGGCTGACGGTTCCGGTTCTATGTTGGTTCATTGTTCTTTTTGATTTCTTTGTCAGGGGTTCTCTTCAGGCAACGCCCATCCTCACTCCCAATTCTTGCATTCTTGATATTGACGCATGCTTATTCATCTCAAGATCCTCTGATCGCGAGGTCTCACGAAGAACAATAAGTATGTCTGCTCGGTTCACAGCTCTGACCATCTGTTGTGGTGGCTAGGCTACCTAATTGGTAGGCGCGTTCGTTTCCCTCCACGCCCGCGTGTACAGGGACAAAGATAAGCGTGTGTTTTCGTATGATTCCCAAATTTTAACTCTCTGTAATGACTCCACTCATCCCCTACGTACATCACCTGTTTTCACTTTCTGAATCATATTCAGTGAGTCTGTTTCTGTTAGGAAGAACAATAGCGGAGAATAAGCGGGTCGCTAGCCAGTATTTAATTGCCTCACACCAATACACGCCGTCGTGTGTAATGTGTACATAGATATCACCTTTGCCGTCGACACACGTCATCCAGCACATATCAAGTCACTGGAGTGCTGTAGATAAAAATAACGTTTTTGGTCACGTATCTAATCTAAGTCGCTAGTTTCCAAAACATGCACAATAATTCAGGAAGCTCATGTGTCAGTAAACTACAGCAGAAATAATATATAAGCAAGAAAATATATCCTGGTCCATCAACATATAAACGCAATGAATCCATGAACTCTAAGCATAAAAGGTACGTGATCCATGAACTTATAACATGAACGTACTGGTTCCATGAATCTATAAACATATAAACTTACTGGTTCCATGAATGTATAAACATATAAACTTACTGGTTCCATGAATGTATAAACATATAAACTTACTGGTTCCATGAATCTATAAACATATAAACTTACTGGTTCCATTAATGTATAAACATATAAACTTACTGGTTCCATTAATGTATAAACATATAAACTTACTGGTTCCATGAATGTAACATATAAACTTACTGGTTCCATTAATGTATAAACATATAAACGTACTGGTTCCATGAACTTATAAACATATAAACTTACTGGTTCCATGAACTTATAAACATATAATCTTACTGGTTCCATGAACTTATAAACATATAATCTTACTGGTTCCATGAACTTATAAACATATAATCTTACTGGTTCCATGAACTTATAAACATATAAACTTACTGGTTCCATTAATGTATAAACATATAAACTTACTGTCTCCATGAAGTTATAAACATATAAACTAACTAGCTCCATGAACTTCAAAAAATACAAACGTGCTAGATCGACGAACGTATAAACACACAGACATACACAATATCTAATAAGAATTTTGACAACACTTCCTCACCTCACAAGATAATATGGCAACGTATATTCAAGTTTTTAATTTGGATATAATAGGTGAGGAAATCAAAGGATTATCTAGCAAGAATGCACTTATTCATGGTAACAGTTGGGCAGTCCTTGCCATTCTAATCCTGTATTATATTCGTATAATATATGTGTCGGTTTGGAGTACAAGTCAATATTTTGACAGTGTCAATAGAGGTCATGTGTGTATGTGGGAACACATATAAATTCGTAATATGTGCTGAGTGAGCGTAAAATTAATATGTATTTTGTGGGGTTGGTGGTTTCAACAATATCAGACAAGGTACCGTCTTCGCACTAACGTTAAATATCATGAACATTTAATGAATATATTTCTTGTTGTAATGAATGTCACTGGTTGTTGCTGAAGAAATCTGTATTATTCTTCTGTGTCTTGTGTTTAAGTACAAAAATAGATGATTCAGAATCCCATAGAAGTGTGTTTATATGATCAAGATAAGAATTAAATATTCAATAACGTAAATTATAAACATACATCAATCTTGAAACACGCAAACCTATCCAGGTGGAAACCAAAAGGAAGATCATTCATTTAATCTTCACACCAAAATTATGTTGTCAATGACAGATGTGGACACTAACTATACAAAAAAGAGAGAAAGTTTACGTGTGCAATGAGATGTCGAATGAAAGCAAAAATATAGAACAAGAAGAGATCGTCTGAGAAATGAAGAGATGACAAGAACTGTAGGAGTATTGTCTGTGGTCAAATATGTTGAAAAACAGAGACTTAAATAGTTCGGCTACTGAATGAGAACGAACCCTTACTGGCATACAGCAAGAGCATCAATCAATCAATCAATCAATCAAGTTTCATGCCCAATGGCGAAGGCGATAATGTTTCTCCACGACTCTATATCTCTTGTGTTGTCAATAAGTTCGGTTGGAAAGCTTCTATCGTGCCACAATATAAGTCGATCCAGTAACTTTTCTCTTTGTCGTCCCCAATCTCTTCTCTCCTTGTTCTTTTCAGAGGTTATTAAGTGTACAAACTGTGTTCTTTTCAGCACATTCCCTAGAAACCTTGACTGTCTGCCCCTAATGTTTGATATGATTGATCTTTCAATCAGCAAGAACATATAATAGGCGAATGGAAACAGCAAGAGGCAGAGGAAGACGAAAAAAGATGGAGTGGATGAGCTAACGAACGTTCTGAGAGGTCACAATCACTAATATCAGGCGATCAAACTTGTCATAGTCGAAAACCGATTGTCTTTCACACTTGCAACGTCTTAGTAAAATCAGGGAAAAGACAACAGACTAGATAATATTAGATACAACTTGATAAAACATGATTAGATTAGACTAGATTACATAAGATTTGATTAGATTAGACTAGATTAGATATATCTGATTATATTTGAATAGATTATAATTCATTAGATTAGACTTGAATATATTAGACTTGAATAGATTAGACTTGATTAAAATAGACTTGATTAGATTAGACTTGAATAGATTAGACTTGAATAGATTAGACTTGTTTAGATTAGACTTGAATAGATTAGACTTGAATAGATTAGACTTGAATAGATTAGACTTGAAAAAATTAGACTTGAATAGATTAGACTTGAATAGATTAGACTTGAATATATAGGACTTGATTAGACGTTATTGAGGGTAAAGTCGAGGGAAGGCGAGCAAGAGGTAGGCAGAGGTACAAGTGGGAGAGAATAATCACGAGATGGACAGGCTAATGTTTAACAGAGTGAACTACCAAGGCAAGAGACAGAGGATTTTGGAGATCCATTGCAGCCAACCTTCGTTGTGGAGACGGCACTTAATGAATGAATGAAGACGTTATTAGACTTCAGATATATTAGATTATATTAGATTAGATTAGATTAGATTAAATTAGATGGATGAATGGAAAGATAGATAGATCGACAGATAGTTAGATATATATATAAAGATAGATGGATGGATGGATAGATGATTGGATGATGGATGGATGGATGGATAGAAAGATAGATGGATGGATGGATGGATAGTTAGATGCATAGATATTAAGATAATTAGACGGAGCTTTATTTCTGCCAGTTTTTATTCACTCCTACCCTCCTTGTCAACAACTAATAAGGATTGGAGAACCCTACCCCGAGTAATTATGTGAAAATATGTTAACCCCGCCAGCGCTAAAATAAAAGAAATGTTTACCACAAAACATACAAACCACATGATTTGTTTCACATTTTCAGAAAAAATGTTTGAAATTTAAACAATTTTAATGATGTGCAAAAATAAAACAGTGTTATTGATTTGCGCATGCGGTTGCGTCTGTGGTTCACATCAATGGCTCACTAGACAAACCAACCATGAAACAGAAAACCTTAGTAGATGACATGCCGCTATATTGAGGTTTTCTTATAGAAGCTTCATGTCACATCATCTATACATTCCCGTAGTCGTAACCTTCGATAACAGTTACCATGTTGTTTCGACAGGCCAACGTTGTGCTTCAACTAGTACGGGCACGGCGTGGGTGGGCGGAACAACGAAAAAACCTGTCGCAAGGGTCAGAGTTGTGCCCTGATGTCGACATCTGTTTTGGCGGCATTATACTCCAAACACTATCCAGTCGGATGGCTGTTGGAACAGAGGGCGGAGCACTTATAGGAATGCTCCACGTGCTGTGAGGCAGTTTCTAATCAATAATAATCAATATAATAATATTGATGTGCAAAAATAAAACAGCATTATTGATGTCAACGTTCATCAACCCCTCCCGTTTTCCCCAGTAACACATATCTAACTGTTTCAGACTCCTCGTCCCCTCCCCCAATTATTAACGCAATTTATAAACATCCCACCTATGTGTTGTCATATGCTGCCTGCTCACAGCTATTGGGATTACTGCATCGCCATCATCACCAAGAATATCAGGCACAGAAGAGCGACAGATGTATATTGAACGTCAGAAATTCTAAGGTAACTTATTACAACATGAATAAATGGTTAACTTACACATAATAATCTCGCTTGCATTAATATGACACACATTTCAAGGTTGCCACTCAAGATGCAGTAGAAAATAAGATTTCATCACAAGTTTAAAGAATTATTTACGTGGGCCGCTACACAAGACCGCAGCTGAGATAAAAATAAAATTATTTCTCTATATCTTCATAAAAACACGTTTATGGAATCATAAACGATTCCGTGTGCTCATTTGTATATTAAATGTTAACATTGTTTTGGTCATATGGTTCGTAGTTAAATTTCAGACTCGAAAGCAGTCTACAATATCTGAGACATAATTTCATTGAAGGACAACTGTATATAAAGTATTACAATTGTATATAATTGTAACTACTTGTATATAGGAAGTAAGAACTAATTGTATATAAGAAGCAAGAACTAAATGTACATAGGATGTAAGAACTAATTCTATATAAGAAGAACTAATTGTATATAAGAACTAATTGTATATAAGAAGCACGAACTAAATGTACATAGAATGTAAGAACTAATTCTATATAAGAAGAACTAATTGTATATAATTGTAACTACGTGTATATAGGAAGTAAGAACTAATTGTATATAAGAAGCAAGAACTAAATGTACATAGGATGTAAGAACTAATTCTATATAAGAAGAACTAATTGTATATAAGAACTAATTGTATATGGGAAGCAATAACTCGCCCGTGTGTTGCCAGGGCCCGAAAGGGGAGCAAAGAATAGCAACATTGTTTACTTTCCATGCATGTCATAAAAGGCGACTAAGGAGGTGTTTATGGGATGGTGTTGGCTGCCGTTCTCCGGACTACATCCTGCTAATCTGCAGGAGTTTGAGAACGAACGCAGAAGAAGATAAAGCAATAACTAACTGTATATAAAAGAAATAATTGTATATATGAAGTAAGAACTAATTGTGCATAGGAAGTGAAAAATAAATGTATATAACATGCTAGAATTAATTGTATTATGAAGCAAAAACTAATTACATATAGGAGGTACAAATTAATTGTATATAAGACGCACTAATTGTATATAAGAAGTAAGAACTAATTGTATATAAGAAGAACTAATTGTATATAAGAAGTAAGAACTAATTGTATATAAGAAGAACTAATTGTATATTTCTTCTTCTTCTGCGTTCATTCTCAAACTCCAACTGGATCTAGCTGGATCATGGTCCTGCTAGATTTCCAGCAGGATGTAGTCCAGAAAATGGAAATGCGTTGTGTCGCCGTTTTATTTGCGCCAATGGCTTGACACATCCGTCTTCGGCGGGTAATTGTATATAAGAAGTAAGAACTAATTGTATATAAGAAGAACTAATTGTATATAAGAAGTAAGAACTAATTGTATATAAGAAGAACTAATTGTATATAAGAAGTAAGAACTAATTTTATATATAAAGTAAGAATTAATTGTATATAAGAAGACCTAATTGTATATAAGAAGTAAGAACTAATTGTATGTAAGAAGTAAGAACTAATTGTATGTAAGAAGTAAGAATTAATTGCATATAAAACGCAAGAGCAAATTTTACATAGGAAGTAAGAAATAATTGCTCTTAATTTTTCGGAATAATTCTTGTTAATGAAAAGGCAACATTAACTTTAACTATTTAATGTTTTAAAAACGAATAATGATTATTGTAAGTTGGCTAATATCAATTCCAACTAACTACATACTTTATGATACTGTTCATAATTTATCCGTCAAACTTATGATTTTCTCCAAGCAAGTCTTCTCCATACATTAATCTGATTATGTTAGTTTCTAAACGGCAATTAACTACAAAGCCTGTTATGTATCTGCCCTGTTCAGAAGGTAAAGTAAGCTTGCACAATCAGTACAGCCAAAACTTATTACTAGATACATTGTTAAGTCATTAATATGATATCTATCTATCTTTCCTTCCTCTTTTACCCTTTACAGGTGTCGAGGGAGATACAATGTTCTTGATCTCGCTTTTCTGGGAGCTTCAGATAATGTTATTTGGTGTTCGTGTAATGTCTCTTTGATGTTGTCGATCCAGCATACTCTGGGTCTACCCCTGGCTCTTCTTTCTGCTTCTCCTCTCTTCATATATGCTTTATAAACTAATGAATCACATGGCATTCTTTCCAGATGATCAAACCATCTGATATACTACCAACTACTACACTACACTACACTACACTACGCTACGCTACGCTACTTTACACTGTACTGTACTGTACTGTACTATACTAATACCAACTACTATACTACCTAGGATATACTATCAACGTGTTAGTCATTATAATAAACATACTGAAATGTGTTGTTCATTTATACTGACATTTTTTCTTCTTTTGAACATATATTTGAACATATATTTGAACATATATTTGAACATATATTTGAACATATATTTGAACATATATTTGAACATATATTTGAACATATATTTGAACATATATTTGAACGCAAAGAAATGTTGTTGAATTAAATCAAATCTATGCCAATTAATATATTTGTAAACATCGACACACGTTTTAAAATAAAGAAATAGTCTCAATATGCGTAGAGGACTAATTTCATTAAACATAGGTTTTAATATGCAACTTTCTAACATTGCAAACTAATGTTGTTATAGATTTAATATAAACTTTGACACCTTAAGTATAAATATAACTGCAGATGACTTCTATACCAGCAGTGGCTTACTTGCTATTCAATGGAAAACCAAGATAAAAGAATTGCATTACGAACCTTCCCAAAGAAAAGTAGCTGGTCATTTTAGAATAAAACAGTACACAGCCATACGGCTATCTATAGTAAAATCAATACTGATTGATTCACGATACATTCCTCAGTGATTATTTGCCAATAATCAATATTTAATAGCCTGAGTGCCTTACTCCTAAGTGGCAGAAACACGCAAGCGTCAAGTATCAGTGAGAGAAGAGAGTGCGGTGCAGAGTCCGCAGCACAGCTGCTGCTCTTGAATATAATACTGAACAAGAACAAACAGTAAAGATTAAATCGACAATTAAATTCGCGAAATGTGCTGTTACAAACATGTGTACATTTATATATGTTAACATATACACGCACAGATATATCGAACCATAGGATTATGTTCTGTGTGGTATTTTCATAATACATTATCAATATCTTGGGCACATAGTCACAAATGATGGCAGATGTGAAACAGAAGTTAAAAGGAGAATAGAAATGGCTAAAAACAATTCAATGACGTGAGGAAATTATTAATATCTAAACAAATTACAAACAAGTTAAAAATGAGAATTATAAAATGCTACATCTATTCCATATTAATGTATGGCTCAGAAAGATGGACACTAAATAAACAATTAGAAGACAGATTTGATAACTTTGAGATGTGGGTATATAAAAGAATAGGGAGAACATCATGGAAAGAGAAGAAAAGAAATAAAGAGGTCCTAAAAACACTTAATATGAAGAAAGAATTACTAAGAGAAATAAAGATCAGGCAAATAAAATATTTTGGACACATTAAAAGACCTCATTGAAGACCTTACTTGAGGCTAAAGACAAAGGGAAGCGAGCAAGAGGTAGGCAGAGATACAAGTGGGAGAGTAACATCACACGATGGACAGGTTACAGTCTAGCAGAGTGTACCACCAAGACAAGAGACAGGAGATGTTGAATCAACCTTCGTTGCGGAGACGGCACTTGATGATGCTGATGATGATGGTACATTGATTTTATGTACTAATCTAATCTTCTACCAATTTTGGTGAAATAATGAATTTTTAAAATCTAATAGGAAGTGAAGGTAGAAAGAAATGAAATATTTAAAGTTTTGTCTGGTCAATCAGTTCTAATATTTTTGATCAATCATAATTCGTCTTAATGTTTGTCAGACAAAAGATGATTACTATTGTTTATTTCTCTGGTATCCCTCGCATGTGGAGAGCTTTGTCCAGTTCGAGCCAATTTTTAAAATGGGTAATCAGAGCTAGCTACGCCACTATCTGGAATATATGTTCATTTTTTTCATTAAGCATAACTGACATTTCCGCCTATGTATAGCAAAAGAAGTTCAGCAGAAACAAGAAGCAGGATAGGACAGGCAAAAACAACATTCAGAAAAATGTAAAATATATTGTATGATATAACCTAGAGTATGAATTAGAGATGAGGAAGAGAGTTCTGCAGTGCTACATAACTTCTATACCATCATATGGATGCGAGTCTTGGACAATAAACAAACAGGAAAGTGGACAATTAGAGGCATAGAGATGTTGTTCTACAGAAGAATGCTGAGAATACCATCAACTGCTAGGAACACTAATGTGGGGGTGTTGAAAGAGTCAAATGCGAGACGGAGCTTAGTCAATAATATTAGAAAAAACATTCTTCGTTTTTTGGCCACTTCATGAGACAAGATGTTTGGAGAACATAGTAACAACGGGCAAGATTGAAGGCAACTAAGACAGAGGACGACAACGTGATAAAATATTAGACAGTTTTACAACCTGGCACGGAAGGGGATAAATAACGATCCTCATATAATAATACTGGAGACAGAGAGCTGTGGAGAGTCATGATCGCCTACACCTGGTGAGAATGATACAAAAATACAAAAATATTAATTCTCTAGTGGATTCCAAGCCACTCACAAATCATGGGAAAAGGGCTACCAGATCAGCTAGGAGAACTATAAATAATCGCCAACAACAGCAGGTAGAGGATTCAGTATCATTACCAGAAACAAAGTCCACCATCAATAGCTCCATTAACATTGAATAGAACTCAAGTCAAGCATGAAGCAAAAATATATTTTTAAATTAAAAAACAACACTATGCTATCCATAAGCTTGGAAGAAAGAAGCAATAATGATATTGAGATTGCCAACAGGACACAATAGACTCAATCAACATAGCTACGGAAACTTTGTAGTTTCATTTCATCTCACGTGACATATTCTTCCAGAACGTGGTCTTCCTTGTGGATTCTCTGAACACTCCTCGGTGAGTTGACCTGCCGCAGCTAGAGACATGTTTAAGCAATCTGAAATATCACTGCGCCATCGTCGTCTTGGGCGCCCTTTTCACTGTTTCCGTGAACTCTGTCTTTAGTTGTCAATCTTTCTATGCTGTTATGTTTGGAGTTTACGATACCAATATGTTATCCTGTGGACAGTCACCTGCGTGTTAAATATTTCATTATTGTATGTAAAAGGCATTCTCTAGCATTTTCTTGTATGTGAACAAGAACATCATAGGAAAACCTGGAACTATTTGGTGATGCAATGTTGACTACAATGTTGACCAAACAGTCCTCCATATAACTACACGGCTCAATAATACCAAGAAATATTAATAATAGCACAAAAGATATTACATATTGATTATGTGAATGATATACGAGCTTGCACTGTGCAGTGTCCCTTTTGTAATTGATATTTATAATTGTTCTGCTAGAATATAGACGGACGTAGGAGAGGACAAACATGCATTTTCATACCTGAATCGGACCTCTGTCTCAATTTTCTTATCGCGTTTCGAATCTTATTTCTCTCTCCTGGATCTGGTGTTTCAGATAACTAAAAGATGGAAATACAACATCGATACTCAGTGGCTGTAGCAGTGCATGTTTTAGTTGTAAAAGTAGTATTAATAGTTGTAGTTGTAATAGTTGTAATTGTAATAGTTGTAATTGTAATAGTTGTTGTTGTAATAGTTGTAATATTAATAGTTGTACTTGTAATAATAGTATTTGTAATAGTAGCTGTAGGTGTAATAATAGTAGTAGTCGTTGTAGTAATAGTTGCAGTAATGGTAGTAGTAATAATTGTAGTAATAGTAGTAGTATTTGTAGTATTGGTAGTAGTAATAGTAGTATTAATGGTAGTAGTGATAGTGATTTTTTGTATGTAGAGAAAAAAGTAACATCTAAACAAATTACAAACAAGATAAAAATGAGAATTATAAAATGCTACATCTATTCTATATTAATGTATGGATCAGAAACATGGACACTAAATAAACAATGAATCATCATCATCAGCTGCCATGCCGGCTGGCAAGGCGGTCATGGCTCTCCACAGCTCTCTGTCCACAGTATTATGTATCAAGGTCGTTGTTGTTTACTTCCCGTTCCAGGCTGTCAAACTGTCTAATATTTTCTAACGTTGTCACCCTCTGTCTGTTGTCTTCAATTTTGCCTGTTGTGACTATGTTCTCTAAACCTGCCTGTCTCATAAATAAACAATTAGAAGACAGAATTGATGACAGAATTGAGATGTGGGTATATAGAAGAATAGAGAGAACATAATGCAAAGAGAAGAACACAAGTAAAGAGGTGCTTAAAAACACTTAATATGAAAAAGAATTACTAAGAGAAATAAAGATCAGCCAAATAAAATATTTTGGACACATTAAAAGACGACAGCACAAGACAAAAGAAAAATAATGACAGCAGAAATGACATGTATACGAAGAATATTCGGAGTGTCATTAAGAGAATCAGAAACAATAACATCAAATCAATAACCACACTAATAACAGTATTGGAAAACATCAAAAGACAACAGATCAAGTGGTTGTCACACGCTTCCAGACTACCAACAGATATCATGCCACAAATGGCCATGACACATAGACATAACGGTTATAAAGCCAGAGGCAGACCATGTAAAAGATGGATCACAGAAATCAAAGAAGCCACAGCAACAAGCTTTCAAACAGCACACAAGAAGGCCATCTCCAGAGAACTCTTCCACCCCTGACGATGCAAGGTAAACACGGGCCACAGCGTATAGATACAGAGATATATTGAAAGGCATGACACCTTATTGAGGACCTTATTTGAGGGTGAAGTCAATGGGATGCGAGCAAGAGGTAGACAGAGATACAAGTGGGAGAATAACATCACAAGATGGACAGGTTACAGTCTAGCAGAACAAGAATAAGAGACAAAAGACCACCAAAACAAGAGACAAGGATTGTTGCGGAGACGGCACTTGTCTGCGGAGACGGCACTTGATGATGATGACTAGTAACAATATAATTGTCTACACTACATTTTCTTTAAAGTAAATATAGAAACTACACACTTCGGCAACTACACACTTTTTCAACTACACACTTATGTAACTACACACTTTTGCTAACATGCATACACTTGCTAGAAACATTCGAGGAACCCCATCTTTGACACATCTCTCAGCTGTCGTTGCATTGGTGAAAACGTCATCTGCATCTTTGAATTGCTGTCCTTTCAGTATCGATTACAGTCGAAGGAACAAGAGAGAAATCAGCTGGTACAAGGTCGGAAGAATGGGGAGGCTGTTTCAATATAATCACATTTTACTTTACGGACACATCTGAGGTTTGGGAGGTGCCAGCGCATTGTCATGCAGCATAATCCAGCTGTTTGTTTTCCATTTTCTGATCGTTTTCTTCTGACTGTATTTCTTAGAGGACATCAACGTACATTTCCTTGTTAGCTACTCGACTTTCAGCAATTAAATCATGGTAGGCAATACTCATGGGAATAAACTTATACTTCCAACAAACGTTGCCTTCATGCGCTGGCACATGGATCATTTGGCATAAGTCATGGTGGTATCTGGAACGATAGAAGTCAATAATCAGCATTCTAGTGGATCTGCATTCTAGTGGATCTGCATTCTAGTGGATCTGCATTCTTTCATATTTTCCGAAGTAGCTATGTGTACTCTTGTTCATTTTATTTTTAATATCACTATTCTGAATAATAACAAAATACACCACCAATCTCTTGCATGGATGCCAACAGGCAGAAGAGCCACGGGTAGACCAAAGGAAACATTCAGAAGAACAATCTTCTTCTTCTTCTTTCTGTCCTCATGTACCTTTCGGTGTTGAGGGGAGAGTGAGTGTACGGTCTTTTGCCCTTCTATTTGTCTCTTCTGCTGTTATATTTCCGAGTGTCTCTAATACACTATCTATTCACCTTTTACGAGGGCGTCCAATAGGTCGACTGTTTTCATATCGTTTGTTAAGTGTTTTTTGGATAATACTTTGCTCTTTCTGTCTGGTTATGTGGCCGTACCATTTAACTTGTTGTTTCTGGATGTATTCTATTGTTGAATTGATCCCTAATTGTTTCCTTAGTGCTTCATTCCTGATTTTGTCTCTCAAGCTAACTCCAATCATACGTCTCACACATTTCATTTCAGTGGTGTTAATCTTATGTATTGTTCTAGAATCTAATGTCCCAAGTTTGACACTGATAACACAATGTTGGTAAGAAAATGGTGTTGAACAGTGCTTTCTTTGTTTCTAGTGTAATATCTTTGTTTCTTAGTAAAGGTGTTAATTGACCAATGACCTGACAGGCCTTATTACATCTTGCGTTTATTTCTGCTTCTTGTTTATTGTCATATCTCAATGTTCTGCCCAGATATTTGAATTCATCTACTTGTTTTAGTTGTTTATTGTTTATCTGTATGTTGATGTTCTCCTGTTCTCTTACAATATTCATTACTTCTGCTTTGTCTATGTTGATTTTCATTCCAAATTGCTTGCCTGCTGTGAAGAACAATACTTAGAGAAATTTTTTTTTTTAAACCAATATTCATACTATTCAAGAACTGCACAGAATAGTTTTGAACAGACCGAATTAAAGAGATATGACCTCTGCCCTATGCGTTAACTTCAGCGCTTAAGGAAAATGAATGAATTAAGGAATTCTGAATTGCGGTGATATTTAAGTTGATCATTAAGTCAATAACAACTTACCAGCTTCTGAAGTTCAGACATATTCTGTATCTCTTGATAAGCGTTATGACTTCTAAGTTCTGTAGCATCAGTAGACTCGCTAAGAGAGACATTGGTGAGACGGACAGCTGTTGCGACAGGTATATGTATCTCAAGTCTTTGTTTTACATTGGGGTCTAACTTGGTACCTGATGATTAGAGGAAATAAACATTAATCTTTTGTCCACTAATATATTTATTTTGTCAATGTGTTCTGTTTGTTTGTAGTATTTGTTTATTTTGTTTGCTTCGATCCACATGTGTGTGGTGTTCAAACCACCCCCCCCCTCCAATCCCACCCCACTTAGACAATCAGAACATGATTTTCAGTACCCCCGGGCAAGAGATTTGGTAAAACCTCTCCCTTGTCATATTCTCAAAATCATATTTTTCATCAAAAATGGAAATTTACGCACGAAAACCGGCGAAAGATTTTTTTCTGAAATTATATAAATCGCCATCCTTACTGAAAAAATGCATCTGTCATGCTTCTCTGTTCTAAGTTCCATATTCAAAAATTATCATTTCCAAAAAATGACCTTTCAACTGAATTAATTAGGACGTTACGTTTTTTTATTATTGTTTGGCTTTCGATTGACACTTTATTGAAGACCTTACTTGAGGGTAAAGTCAAAGGGAGACGAGAAAGAGGTTGGCAGAGATACAAGTGGGAGAGTAACATCATACGATGGACATGTTACAGTCTAGCAGAGTGCACCAACAAGACAAGAGACAGGGGATGTTGGAGATCCGTTGCAGCCAACCTTCGTTGCGGAGACGGCACTTAATGATGATGATGAATTTCGATTGGTCACTACTTACATACTCGTAATCATTTGTCTAAAATAGCCAAGGCGACTCCAAGTAAATAAATAGTGACCAACTAAAATTCAAACAAGGACACTCGTAAGATCACGTGACAATTCCAGGTTGGTTGGTTGCTGATCCAGCAGTCCATGGGCCCATGCCCTTTGACCCAATGCCATTGTGTGATATATGCATGTGTTTGTGAGCTGTTGTTTTGTTCCATATAATGTGTTCCATTTATATGGCCCTGGGGGAGAAGTATTTTACTGACGTCATCCTACGCTGGGCATTCAAAAAGGTGGTGGTCAACAGTTTCATAGGGATCCTGGAGTGTTTTGGTTGTATTCTGTTGATGTGATTGTTAAGCTGTACATGTTGTGTGCGAAGTCTGAAGATGATACTCTGGTCTTTCCTTCCCAGGAGGTTGATGTTGTCTTTAGGATATGGGCTGGTCATATATTTATAGATTTCCATCGCAGTGTTTCCCATGACCCATCTGTTCATCCAATTTTCTTTATTCACATATTTCAACATCATTTTAACTGTGTGCATGGTATTTGTGTATATGGCTGTTCTTGTTGTGCTCCCTTCTTTGCTAGTATGTCTGTCTTGTCATTGCCAGGTGTGTTTGAGTGTCCCGGAATCCACTGCATGACAATGCTGATTTCATAAGATGCAAAGAGGTGGTTGGCATAGTGATATATTTCAACTAGCTCAAGTTTACAGACAATTCAAGAAAACATGTGTTATGGAGACGGTCGTGGTTTAAGTGTGGGGAGTCTTAATCATGTCCAATCTTTAATAATAATCTATACTTTCATTTCTCCTATTCTTCCACCCTCTTTCAGGATAGTTTTGGAAAGAGAATACTACGCGACGATTCACCAATGCAAGGAGATACATTTATTTTCATTTGGAATAAAAGAACATAGGAACTTTCCTAGTCATCAGACATGTACGTAAAGCTCTAAATATTCACATAGGTCATAGCACTCTAAACTAACATCATGAAGCTATTTATGAGAAATTTGTTGCGGTGAATTTGTTGTTAATAACAGCAATTGGATGTGTTTAGCGAGATCATTAGGAGCGCTACTCGTTGAGTAGTGTGACCCTCGCGTACTCCACAACTGAAGTGGAGTATATAATGATGGAAATAAAGAATATTATCTTAGCTTAACTCTCTCTCTCTCTCTCTCTCTCTCTCTCTCTCTCTCTCTCTCTCTCATATTTACGTACAGTTCTCTGTGCAGTGATGGTGATTGAAAATGTGATGTATCGAACTGTAACATCATAGTCTCAGCAAAGTGTCTGCTATATTGATTACTACAAATATTGTTTAATGATGTAACATCTGCCTCATGATCGAACTGACCTTCCTTCAACTATATATCTATTCGCTAAACCCTTTGTTTGCTTTCAGCGTCAATGGTAGAAGATTTTCTGGAGACTGCCGCATTCGATGTTTAATGTTTGCCTTCGGAAAATCCTCCATTTTCTACGAGCACTTTGAGTTCTCACTGTCGGATTGTTAAACCTCACTCTCTCCTGTGAACTCTAATTAACACATGCATTAATGAGTCTACCTATTCCAGATGAAGAATTCCGAAATCCTTTCTTCAACTTTATCCTTTAACACAGGCTTCATAAATAGGCTGCCTATAAGTTATAGCACCAATGTTTGCCAATGTTGGATCCCCTCTCCCTCTCATGTCAACAAATTTCGATACATTTTTTGCCAGAAAAGGTACTAAAAGACCTCGTTTTCACATTTAAAAGTTTTTTTCTCTTCAAAATTCAAACTATTTAATTGGTATATAGAAAAACACTATTGTCGACGTCAACTTTTGTCAACCACCTCTACTCCCTCTTGACAAATACAGTCAAACATTTTCAGACCCATTTCTCCTAATTGTTCACTTATTTGATTGCCATCTCCTAAAAATCGTGATGATTCCCAACTTTTCACGCCATCTCCACATAATGAATTCAATACAACATCTCTTCTCAATATTTGATTGTGCATAAAGAAGTTCTCCAGAATCTTATTACAAAGAAAGAATCGGCCACGAAAGGAGCAAATGATATATATTTAGATAATTCCCTCACCCTTTACTGAAACCATATCTACGGTTCTAGTAAAATTCCACCCCAAAACCTACTTATTCTCCTCTTGCGATGTGCATGTCAGGTAGCAGTGTAGCCATTCTTTACTCTTCTGTCGATCGCCGGTAAGATACAGTTATGATGAAGCCTGAAGAAGACCTATGACTGCTCTGCAGAGATAGAATTAACCCTTTTATCTCAACATGCCTCACGATTATACGAACGTCACAGCATATTCCCTTAAGATTAGAAGACTTAACCAATTCTTGGCCTATCATCCTACAGCATCACTGAGTCAAACAGTAACATGAGACTCGCACGAGAACTGGAATCCTGCCCAATAAATGAATACCAGCAGAAAATAAGAAGTTGCAAGGAAAACTAGTACCTGGCATTGGAAATAAGAATAAGAAGCTGGCACACCTTGGGGGAACCTGGGGAAACTAGCATCACTTTTGCTGGGCCCAAGCCAGTCTGTTGGGTATGTGGCATTCAGTAAGGATAGAAACAATATTAGGACTTCTTTTTGTCAGCAAGAGTAGTGAAGTATCCTTCGCACATTGTTTGCGATAACAAACTTAATGTATGAACTGCTGTCTGAGTTGCTGCTTGGCAGCGGCTGATCAGGAGCATCAATACAATATGACAAGCTTGAGCAAGTGCTGTTAGACAAGTTAACTAAGTCGCCAGGAATCTTGGTGCCAGGAATCTTGGTGCCAGGAATCTTGTCGCCAAGAATCTTGTCGCATGAATCTTGTCGCCAGGCATCTTGTCGCCAGGAATCTTGTCGCCAGGAATCGTTGGTGCAACCTTACTATAGCGGACTGGTGACAATTGGAATGTCTGGCAATTTCCCTAGTTGCCATTCCACTGACAAGCATTTCAACACTCTTGTCACATGAGTCAATGCATGATAAAAACAGTAACAGACATTATGTCGATAAGCAGCCACATAATGCTTTATTTACTCGACTAAACTTGATTAATGCGTGTGCCAAATTGTAACCTGTTTTGACTTTTAATAGAGTCATAATTTGTTTATTTGCTGTTTTGCACTTGAGGCAAGAAAAATGCGAAAGAAACGTCACATCAACAAAACAATGCGACTGCACTAACTTCATCACTTTCAACCCTTCTAGGATGAAGGACCACCTACGAACTTGGTCAAAATATCCACACTTGCCGTTAAGCGTAGGGGTGGTGACTCGGAGCTTTAGCTGTCTATCCAAGGCCAGATGTGTCGTTGTAGCTGTGGTTTTAATGGTTGCTAGCATATAATGACGTTACTTCTGATAAAGTAAATCAGGAGCGGACAAATCCTGCCCGATAAACCAATTTATGAGGACTGTCAGTTTGATTTAAAAGTACTATATACAGAGCTCATAAAATAGTACAGTACATGCAGCTTCAAGGAAGTAAAATACAAGTTTTGTGTCACATTAGCATACAGCACTAGCTCCTTTCGGTATGCTAATCTGTAAGTATTGTCTACCTCTGGTATAAATGAACTAACTGAAACAAATGACATACCTTTATCTCCGCCCATATGGTGACTCTGTGAGCTGACTCCGCTCATATGGTGACTCTGTGAGCTGACTCCACCCATATGGTGACTCTGTGAGCTGACTCCGCCCATGTGGTGATTCTGTGAGCTGACTCCGCCCATGTGGTGACTCTGTGAGCTGACTCCACCCATATGGTGACTCTGTGAGCTGACTCCACCCATATGGTGACTCTGTGAGCTGAGTTCTCGAATTCGAGCCCTGATTCTCTTTCTGTCAAGTATGTCATCACACGTGACTAACTGTAGATGAAAGATGGAGACTGTAGTCATGGCATGATCTTCGGAAATATAACATCTATTTGCTAATGTTATTCTCATATTTTTCTCATATATTTGCTAATATTATTCTCATATTTTTCTCATATATTTGCTAATGTTATTCTCATATTTTTCTCATATATTTGCTAATGTTATTCTCATATTTTTCTCATATATTTGCTAATGTTATTCTCATATATTTTCAAATGTTGGAAATGTTGGAAAAATTCAGCGCTGATTGGAAAGATCTAAAGATAGTAAGAAATATGTATTGGAAACAAACATCTGCGATGAGTGCTGAGAGTAATGTAAGAAAATTCCAAAAAAATAGAGAATGACTTCAGACAAGGATGTCTAATGTCATTATATCTTTTCTCCCTGTATACGGAATATATTATGTGAATCATAGAAAGTTTGCCAGAAATAGCAGTTGTAGGTTGCAATATGAATACTCTAAGATATGCTGACGACACACTTCTGATTGAAGGGAGTGACCAAGAACTTGAATCCCTGTTAGACATAGTAGTAGAAGAAAGTGAAAACAAAGGTCTCAGTCTAAGCAAGAAGAAAACAGAAGTGATGGTTGTTTCAAAGAAATACACACCGCCATAATGCAGTATTACTATCAATGATGGAAAGCTAAATTTCTGGATGGGTTGTCACTGTGGCACAAAAAGAAGTCACCAACTTTAAACTTATTAACAACACAAGAGACAGAGATTCGTGGAGAAGCATGATCGCATACGCCACTCAACATGACACTTTGATTGTTGATTTGCTAATGGGAAAATTAAACCTTCTAAAAGGAATCATTGATTGTTCTCTTGATTGTGATTGTCTGTCAGACAATGTATATTCTTAGTGACCAATTAAAATCACGAGAATAGTCAAATTAGTCATTAAAAAACTTGGTGTCCCATTGGAAAGTAAGTCTTAAATACCCCCGGATCCGTGATCAAGCACGACCGACTCTAAACGAAATACAACCAATTACCCATTTCCGGGTCAAAACTCTTAGCTAATTCGATTGGTCATTTAAAAAAAAATTAAATTGGACACTTTTATAACCAGCCAATGAAAAAAAACGGATAAATAAAAACAACGAAGAGTACGGACACCTTCATAGGCTAACGGACATGTCTTACTTAGCAGTAGGTAATGGGTCAGATCTATTGAGGTTATCTTCCTATAGAAGCTTCATGGCACTTTATCTATACAATCATGTAATCGTAACTTTCGATAACAGTTACCATGTTTTTCCGACAGGCTGACGTTGTGCTCGTACTAGTTACGGGCACGGCATGGGTGGGCGGAACAACGAAGAAACCTGTCGCACTGGCAAGAGATGTGCCCTGATGTCAACGTATTTTTCGGCGGCATTAGACTCGAAAATCCATCAAGTCGGATAGCTGCTGGAACACAGGGCGGAGCACTTATGGAAATGCTCCATGTGCTGTGAGGCCAGTTTCTAATCAAGAATCAAGAATCTATGACATGCGCATGACGTGTTGCAGATGAAATTCATAATAATGGTACAGGACATATGTCTGTTGATTGTGAGAATGTTCACAAATCTGTATTGACTGAGATTGTTGACGTTTTTATTAGGCTTGTTACATTAATTATGATTTGATTAGTCGGCTCTGAGTCTGGTGATGATCATTGATTCCAATATGTTAACAAACATGATTCTTTTATAAGTTACTGTTTTTTTTTAGTTTAGTTTGGTTCTGCTTGCAGTTTTAAAAAAAATTGTCGCTAAAGTTTATTCGCATTCAGACTACAAGACTACAATACAACTGATAAAGACAGTTTCGTCGAATCGTCAATTTGTTCTATTTTGTATTGATTCTACGCAAACTCTGTCTTTCACACATTGAATATAGTTCTTTATTCTAGTTTAACAACTATTGTGTTTATGAGGCTTGAAAAGATAGCAAAAAATAGGAACTTTTATCTGCAATGAATGTCGTAAGAGGCGACTAAGAGGGTCTAGAGGTGGAGAAATGGCTGTTCCATTTACATTGAGGGTCAAAGTGACTCAGAAGTCATGCTGAATTCGCATGTGTCAGATTGAAAGACGTAGATATCAAAGCTGCTTCTTCTTCTTCAGCGTTCATTCTCAAACTCCTGTTGGATCTCTCCTGTAGCAGTACTACTAGATCTCCAGCAGGATGCAGTCCAGAGAATGGAAATGCGTTGTGTCGCCGTTTTATTTGCGCCAATGGCCCGACACATCCGTCTTCGGCGGAACATTCTGCTAATCTGCATGAGTTTAAGAATGGACGCAGAAAAAATAGTTCACAAGTGAATATATTTCACTTTGTGGTTCCAGAAATCTGATTGATATCTGAGTGTAAATACGAAGTACTAACGTTTGTTAGAAAGATCTCACCAGACGCCATCAGCTTAGTGTATGCTCAAAATATTTTCTTATTGTCTAGAAAAACTACATTAGTACAACAATGGATATTATCTCACTGTGGCATCAGTGGTAACGACAAAGCAGAAGAATTGTCAAAAAACAGGAGGCAATCTCCCTCATACCTGCTTATCTCAAAGCTTCAGAGAAGTAAAATAAATCTCTTCTAAAACAATTTATGCGACTTCAGAGGAGATAACTAAATGAAAACTATAGCCCCAAGCAAGACATCATTCACAAATTAACAGAAAGCAACAAGTGGCGATATTTCGACTGAGAATAGCACACTGTTGTCTTAAAGCCCACTTAACCAAATCGGTATTAGTTACTCGGCGGCCTGTATCTGTGTAGTTACAACACACACAATCTAACACGTTACAGGATTGTCCCAGTTTTGTTGTTCACAAACGACAACTTTGTCCACGTTAGCTTTTCAACATAATTTGTGGGAACACAAGATGTAGGTGGGGAACACAAGATGTGGGTGGGGAACACAAGATGTAGGTGGGGAACACAAAATGTAGGTGGGGAACACAAGATGTAGGTGGGGAACACAAAATGTAGGTGGGGAACACAAGATGTAGGTGGGGAACACAAGATGTAGGTGGGGAACACAAGATGTAGGTGGGGAACACAAGATGTGGGTGGGGAATACAAGATGTGGGTGGGGAACACAAGATGTAGGTGGGGAATACAAGATGTGGGTGGGGAACACAAGATGTAGGTGGGGAATACAAGATGTGGGGAACACAAAATGTAGGGAGCACAAAACGTGGGGAACACAGAATTACCTACAACAATAATGACTATCCACATGACCAATTCATGACAAAAACATGACTGGATGTTTAGCAATTTATCACAGACGGAGAAGAAGGATCATAACAATGCTGATAATTCCCGTTGCTCTCTGGTTAAAGATAACAATATCATTCATCTACACTTCGAAGCCCCGCACAACACAGAACCACACACAGAACCACACACAGAACACACACAGAACCACACACAGAACACACACACAGAACACACACACAGAACACACACACAGAACCACACACAGAACACACACACAGAACCACACACAGAACACACACACAGAACCACACACACAGTATAAGAGCTGTACATAACGTAAGTCCACATTGGGGGGGGGGGGGCATAGCAGGTCTGGAAAAGTTTTGTAGTGCTGACAGAGAAAAGGGGGGACGGGCGTTCGACAAAAACTGATGTCAACGGTAGTTTTTTCGTACACAAATTAAAGTGTTTGTATCTGAGATATTTTTCTAAAAAACTTTAAAAATAGGGGTAGGGGAGGGATTTTAGGACATACTTAAGCTGTGGGAGCGTGGCATCGGATTTTAGAATTCTTGACAGCTGTTGACAAGAAGAAGAGGTCAACAACTTTTGAAGTAATTTATAGAAAGTTCTATACAACAATTAGAACAAAACACGTACAATTAGAATAAAACATGTACGGTTCAATAAAACATGTACTGTTTAAATAAAACATTTACGGTTAGAATAAAACATGTACGGGTAGAATAAAACATATACAGTTAAAATAAAACATGTACGGGTAGAATAAAACATGTACGGGTAGAATAAAACATATACAGTTAAAATAAAACATGTACGGGTAGAATAAAACATGTACGGGTAGAATAAAACATGTACGGGTAGAATAAAACATGTACGGGTAGAATAAAACATATACAGTTAAAATAAAACGTGTACGGGTAGAATAAAACATATACACTTAGAATAAAACATGTACGGGTAGAATAAAACATATACACTTAGAATAAAACATGTACGGGTAGAATACAACATATGCAGCTAGAATAAAACATGTACGGATAGAATAAAACATATGCAGTTAGAATAAAACATGTACGGATAGAATAAAACATATGCAGTTAGAATAAAACATGTACGGGTAGAATAAAACATATGCAGTTAGAATAAAACATGTACATTTGAAATAAAACATGTACAGTTAGAATAAAACGTACAGTTAGAATAAAACATGTACATTTGAAATAACACATGTACAGTTAGAATAAAACATGTACAGTTTGAATAAAACATGTACAGTTAGAATAAAACATGTGCAGTTTGAATAAAATATGTACAGTTTGAAATAAAACAAATACAGTTAGAATAAAACAATTTACAGTTAGAATAAAACATGTACATTTGAAATAAAACATGTACAGTTAGAATAAAACATGTACAGTTTGAATAAAACATGTACAGTTAGAATAAAACATGTGCAGTTTGAATAAAACATGTACAGTTTGAAATAAAACATATACAGTTAGAATAAAACAATTTACAGTTAGAATAAAACATGTACAGTTAGAATAAAACAATTTACAGTTATACTGAAAATGTTTAGGTTCAGTGATGTGTTTAAGCTGTTGCAAATATTTGATAGCTAACAGTCGGTGATTAAACATTCCAAATGGATATTTCCACTTAGCAGTCATCATATTCAAGTAAAGTTCTTATGTGATAAGCCTGCAGATTAGCAATTTTCTGGATCGCGTTGACAGATTTGGATCTCAATGGAATAAAATGGATTATACAGGAAATTAGTTACAAGAACAATAATCGCTAACACTTCTTCTTTCAATGTAGAGAATGCTATTGCATAATTGCAGCTTACGCGGGCGTATGGAAAATATTCGTAGACTTGGTTTGACCATACAAGTAGATACAGCAAGACGGAGGGGGGGGGGGGGGCTGAATAATTATAGGGGTCGCACATAGAGGTATTTGGGCCGGCACGTCATGTTTCAGATGATTTAGTGGTTACTTGGAGCCTCTATGTAATTTTATACCCAACCTCACCACCAGAAATTTTTTTATTCGTCACTTTGGACATGATTAGCAGGTTACAATTTCGCTATTCTTTGCTTCCAATTTTGGTTATGACAACACATTGGTATATCTTCATACAAAAGGATAAAACATGTAGATACAAGCACACGCTGATGTATGAAAGACATATATAACAATATCCCAATTATTGTCATTGTTTGTTGGAATTGATTATAAATTGATTATTCATCATTACATTGCGGGAAAACACACAAATCCATAGTTTTCCTCAGCAGATCTCCAAGAGTAAGCGTGCTAGTGCGAGACTGTTGACAATAAAGATCTGTGTATAGAAAGTAAACATGGCCCGAACGGCTGATTCTTTTATTATTTCTGTGCGTTTCGTTAGTAGGTCTTGGCTTTGGGGGGGGGGGGGGGCATTCGTCTCCAAGTTATTGTTCGTCCATGACAAATGATGATGACCGTTTTTTGCATCCATATTTTAAATTCAGTTAGAGATATGTCCTTGTCTATGAGTTCGTAGGTGGCAAATACGCTTTATTCTTGCCGCTAATGTTCTTGGACAGTTCGGGCATGGTATTACCACGGTAGATGGTTTTTGGTCTATCCGTGACTTTCTAGCTGCTCTCTGCCGTTGAACTGCTGCATTTCTGCTCTTTTCAAGATGTTGGCTGTAGAGCGCCATGCAAATCTATTTTGTGCAAGTTCTTCCAATGTGTCTTGGTCTATTTCAAAGGCTTTCAGTGAGGTCTTTAGTGAGTCCTTGTAGCGCTTCTGTTGGCCAACTTGAAATCGTGTATCCTTCTTCAGTTCACCATAGAGAAGTATATTTAGCAGACGATATATGGCATACGTGCCATATAGCCTGCCCAATGAATTTGTGTCTGCACAGGAATAATGTTAATGCTAGAGATACCAGATCTGTCAAGGACAAAGTTATCTTGTCTTGCCATCTGATGTTCATAACTTTTCTGAGACATGTTGTGTGAAAGTGATTGAGTTTCCTCACGTGACGACTATACACAGTCCACGTTTCACTAACGTATAACAGCACTGGAAGTACCACTGCTCTGTAAACTTTTAGCTTAGTCCGTAAGTTAATGTAATTTATATGCCACACATTTGCTTACAATCTGCCGAAAGAGCTGCTTGCCTTGGCGATCCTTGTATACACTTCATCATCAACGTTGGCATTTTGTGATAAAGTACTTCCTAGGTATGTGAATCTATTAACAACTTTCAGTGCTACCCCATTTACCTTTATGCAGGGTTCGAGATAGCCCTTGTCAGGTGTTGGTTGTAATATGACATTAGTTTTCTCCATGTTAATAATAAACCTAACGTATATATATATATATATATATATATATATATATATATATATATATATATATATATATATATATATATATATATATATATATATATATATATATATATATAAAGTAAAAGTAAAGTAACCCATATCATTTATTAATTTCGTAGGGGTGTGAGATGTTAGCGATCTCACATTTCAGAGGCTCTGCAAATGAGGGTGGTAGCCATCTCCTCTCCCTCGCAGTCTTTACTTCCCGGATTAATCCGGTACCCATTTAAGGCTGGGTCGACCTGGGAGCCGTTGCGATCTGAAAATCATTTCCACCTCAACTGGGAATGAACCCTAGGATCACTCATATACGAAGCCAGTGCGCTAATCACTACGTTACACGGCTCCCCATATATATAGTGACCAATGAAAACCACGACAATAGTAAGAAAAGTCAAGAGTGATGAAGTTTTGTTTATGTTCTGTTGACATGACCAGAGCCCTGTCATTGCTAGTGCGTGCCTTAGGTACTTCTGAAAATCCAGCTTCTCCGAGAAGAACTCGAAGGGTATGTGTACTGGTATGAGTGTCCTGGTAATCTCTCACAATTCATAGTTTTCCCGAGAAGATCTCGAAGGGTATTTGTACTGGTATGCATGATCTAGGTACAAATATATGAATAGATCGGTGGTTGGACAAACACACAGAGATAGACATCCAGACAGAGATGGATGGCTGGCTGGATGGATACAGGGCCGTAGATATGACCTGCTTAAGAGGTTGGGGAGTGGGTTATTTAAAACAAAATCTGAAAATGGTTCATTGTAGTTATCGTGTGTCAGGTCTAAACTGGTCTACTTTTTGAAAAATATTCCTAGAACTTAAAGGTCATATTCTGATTTGTTAAGGGAGGAGGGATTTTAACGCCCAAGATCGAGACCTCCATTTATATACTGGCCTGGACGGATAGATAAGTAGATAAAGTATATGATCCGACACATTCATTAGAAATTAGAATGTCAAATAAGAATGTCAAATGTTGAGAAATATTCTATGCATACGTGCATTCGAGTGCTAGAATGTTATATAGATTCAATCCTTCTTTATGGAAGCCAAACATGGACGACAAACAAAGTTCAAGATAAAGTGGAGACAACTGAGATGTGGTTTTTGAGAATAATTATGACAATTCCATGGACAGCCAAGAAAACAAATATAGAAGTCAAATTACAGAAGTCAGAATACAAATTACAGTAAAAATTAGAAGCAGATAATTAAGATTTTTAGAGCATAAAAAAAGTACAACTTGAAAATTTAGTAATCACCGGAAAGAAAACCAGGGGAGAAGAGACACAGAGAGAAAGAGAGAGTAAATTCCTGATGGTTTGTCACTGTGGCACAAAAACACAGGGGACAAAGAATTATGGAGAAACATGAACGCCTATGCCAATCGGCATGGAACTTGATTGATTGACAATGAATACAAAATTGTTTCACAAAGCCCCACATTGTGATCTCACATACAAGGTATGCGTCATTATTGGCACTGACTGTCAAGTTCTAGATTAAATCAATTAACGTGAATCTTTGAGAAGTATTGAAAAAAAAACCAGAAACACGTAAGGGCGATCAATTCTTATCAAATACAAAGTGTGCGGCTTGTTTTGTTTAGATTACCAGTCTAAGAAGTATCATTAGAAAAGTATTTACTTTTCTCCCATTTTCTCGATTCTCAATCAATCACCAGGGTATATCACTAATAGATATAATGACAACACGTAAGCACCACGTAAGCACCTTAAAGATTCACGTAAGCACCTCATGTCATCTATGGAATAGAGTTCTCCATGTTAAAGGAAAGTAATCTCTGTTAACAATTTGTCGTCTTATGTTTATGTAAGTCCTCTTTATACCAGCACTATGCTACCATTGTCAAACTTGGCAAATGACATCTACACAGAAGAGAAAAACGAAACTTGCGAAATGAAATGACTAAGGAAAGCTACTGGAGTCGCCAGATTCGACAAAATGCGCAGCAAGAACATCAGAAAGATAATAGGTATCACATCATGCAAAGAATATATAGAGAAACAGCAGATAAAATGGTTTGGACATCTTATGAGGATGAACGATCAACTTCCTATAAGAGCGTATAACAAGATGGAATCAAGATGCAGAGCCAATGGCAGACATAGGAAAAGATGGATAGGCCACATCAAGACCATCCTGAATAAACGACTACACCTCAAACAGAGCAACACACCTGGCCCTGGAACGCAGACTATATCTCCTTCAGAAACCTCTATGCTCAACGGCAACTGATGAAACTACGACAACATCTCCTGGGGATAGACAATAGATAAGGGGTGCAAAGGGAACGCATTGCTCTAGGCGGACCCAGGGTTAGCAGATAACCAAGATCCCAAATGTACCTCCTCGCAGTGCACCCTGGTAACAGAAAACAACAGCTCTAGCTGATTCTGGCCAAATAATTTGGGGATCGTGTCCGAGAATGTGGTGGAAGCAGATGGAAAGAGATTTGACTGCATAAGAGACAGACAATATCTCCGACACCATCTGCATCACCACAGACAGAGACACTGTCGACATACAGTGACGCCTGTTAGTCCAGTCAGAACATTGGAGGGGCGGCCAATGTAAAAGGCACGTAAAGGTTGATAAAACAAATATATGTCAAAATGAGTACAATGACACAATGAAAGGGCAGAACAGTGCTAGAGGGCAGCGCGATCTGCAAATAAAAAGTGAAACGTTCCTTGGATAGGGAAACTATAAGCTCTGTTAGCTCGAGACCAGCTTCTAGTTACCTGTAATCCTTATAGGCAGAGACCCAAACCCAATCGTGGCCGCGCGGAAAAATCAAGAAGACCTAAATCAACTCTAATGTCGAGTCTTCCTATACCAGAAATATGCTCGCGAAGAGAAAGGGTTCCGAACCCGACGGTCTTAGGCAAGAAGGGGACAACGATGGCAGTCCTGGCCCAACTCTACTGTCAAGTTTTCCTATACCGGAAACACACTTGCAGAGAGAAATGGTTCAGTACCTGATGGGCTCAGGCGCTATTGGGACAAGGTCGCTCAGCTCGAGAGCGCCTTGCTCTCAAACGCGTGGTGTGAGACTCGAACTTGGACGAGGGGTTCACGATGTCGGTGAACGACGCCTCGGGTAGGAGGGCGAACGAGCCACGGTCCAACTCTTCTGGCGAGTTCTTCCTCATACGGAACCAGGCTCGCGGATGAGAAACGGTTCAGTACCCGATGGGCACAGGCACAGTACATCCAACTGCTCGAGATGAGTTCATAGATAGTGGAACACCTCGTGCAAGACAGACGCGCTCGATAATCGTCTTGGCGAAGAGGCACTACACACCAGCGTGCCCGGCGACAGATAGACAGACTGTCACGGACTAGGGACCAAACCCGAAATAAAGGAATGACGAAAACGGATGTGCTGGACCTCGGACGTCCAAGTCACAAAGTGGCCAACCGGGGTGCAAATAATCACAGTTCTACTGTGGAACTTGCAGCACAACGTACTTCACGCTCCCCGGCAGAGATCACACGATAATTTCGTTGTGGTTACTTGAGAGCGAACGCTGAAGAAGAAAGAAGAAGAAGATAATAGATAATATGTTTCTGTAAAGTCGACACCAATCTATACACCTAGTAAGCTTCCTGCGGAGCATGGAGTTTCCCAAACACCTACTCAATCATGTCCTTACCTATAGCTATCTCTTTCAGATAGCTAGTATATCTTACCCAGCCCGTTTGTCCATGATTTTCATTGACTAAAGACACAAAGCATACGAGAAGTAACCAGTGATCAGCCACTCATATCAGCCAAAATGAATGAGGCTGTTTGAAATCAGCGCGCAGAACTATCCCGGAGAAGGAAATGTACCAGCCCCTGAGAACGGGAATTGTCATTGAAATAATTATGTTAATAAGCTACTAGGGACCACGGCAGATACGACACGCCGTCCGTTTCCGAGAAAAAGCAGACACAATGAGACAGCAAACGCATGTAGAGTCCAGAACATGATAAGAAAGGTTTTTCTAAACATTAAAAGGTGGCTCCTATTCAGAGATTGTAAAACATCAAACACAACAATTTATTTGATCTTCAAGTACGAAGCAGCATTAGTGTTAGATTTATACATGTATAAAATGTATTCCGCCTGCCGAGAGTACCACTCATAGCACGTAACTCCGTAGCTTCAAGTGATAATCCACAGCTCCGAAAAAAAATCCACCCGTGACGACCCGAGATGATCCGTGATGTCATTGAACACAAGGCGAACAGCTTAACCACTACGCCAGGGAGATCCCCGAAAGTGCACACAGGTAATGTAACGGCAATGAACACACTTGCTGGTGTTAGTGGCAGTGTGATAAACGACTAGTCTCATAAAGATAACTCGCACGAGCTATGTTGTGGTTTCAAAATGTAGAGCAGCCGATCATCCATTCAAATAAGTACGGGTACTTTCGTTACTGCATGTTTTCCTGTGAAGGAGTGCAGGGCATGAAATGGGCTGTGGAAAAGCCGCTTTTCCATATCAGACGCTGCGACATTTACACGAAGGATTTTGATTGTACCTCCGAAAGAAAAAATCCTGTCCAAACTGTGGATTGAATCGAGAACCTCAAGGGCCAGAGAACGGCATTCGCTCCACGGCTACTAGTAATGAGAAGGAAATTATAGATGGTTCCTAAAATGTCAACAGTAGTGTATCAATCTATGAGTATTGTTCTATGAGTATTGTTCTATGAGTATCATTCTATGAGTATCTATGAGAATACGATGTGATACTATTGAAATTTTAATGAAGACACTGATAAATGATTTACTGGTACACGCAAAACTATTGACACAACTTGACATAACATCTTGAGACAACATCTTGACATAACATCTTGACATAACATCTTGACATAACATTTTGACACAACAACATCGTGGCGTAACACTCTATACAACAAATATATGTACGCCACGAATGACGGTGTTCTAGTGGCACAAATTAAATAAAGATATGTACCAAGAATGACGGTGTTCTAGTGGCACAAACTAAACAAAAATATATACCAAGAGTGACGATGTTCTAGTGGCACAAACTAAACAAAAATATATACCAAGAGTGACGATGTTCTAGTGGCACAAACTAAACAAAAATATATACCAAGAATGACGATGTTCTAGTGGCACAAACTAAACAAAAATATATACCAAGAGTGACGATGTTCTAGTGGCACAAACTAAACAAAAATATATACCAAGAGTGACGATGTTCTAGTGGCACAAACTAAACAAAAATATATACCAAGAGTGACGATGTTCTAGTGGCACAAACTAAACAAAAATATATACCAAGAGTGACGATGTTCTAGTGGCACAAACTAAACAAAAATATATACCAAGAGTGACGATGTTCTAGTGGCACAAACTAAACAAAAATATATACCAAGAGTGACGATGTTCTAGTGGCACAAACTAAACAAAAATATATACCAAGAATGACGATGTTCTAGTGGCACAAACTAAACAAATGCATGTGCCAAGAATGACGATGTACCCGTGACATAAGCTAAACATACACATTTACAAAGAATGACGATATTCTGAAGACAAAACTAATGAAACGATGTAAACCAACATAAACAAAGAATACAATTGTTTCTCGTGACAAACGGATAATGTACAAACAGTTTGAAAACATGAGTGATGATCTAGTGACGTGGATTAATGGGGAGAAAATCATGGAAGGAAAAGACAACAAATAACAGCTCTGAATGGGTATGAAAAAAAAAGAACTATTGACAGAAATAAAAATTCACACATAAAATATTTTGAACATGAAGAAAGACACGACAACTTGTTGAAGACATATGTGAAGGTAGAGTCGCGTGGAGGCGATTTAGAGGTTGATGGCGATACAAGTGGAAGGGAAGCAATATCAGATGAGTAGTTTAAGGTCTAGAAGAGTGCACCACGAAGCAGGAGGTAATGAATGTTGGATATTTGTTGCAGTAATCCTTCGTTGCGGAAACATCACCTCATGATGACAAGCTGTAGAAACGAAACAAACACACGCACCAATAATAAAGTATTTCTGGTGACATGTGCTAAAAATACCAAATAAAGCTTGAAACAGAGTAATGAAGTTTTGCTAATCACTGGAAACACACATAATAACACACAAATCGACGTTTCTACCAAAATGCCTTTATCAAGATTACATACACATACAAATCAAAATTTGGCGAGCAAGAACAACACAGTTGACGTTCACATGGCCAAACAAAATGTAGAGATAACCGGAAGGATTGAAACTAGAGATGAAAATACACAAACAGGCCATTTACGAAACGCATCCAATTACATGTAAAACGAGACAAACAAAGAAATTATGGAAGAACATGATATTATCCATACGACTAAAGCAGAAAATGTGAAGCTCATTGATCCCGAAAGGTTTAAGAGTGTCAAATTCATATCTGCAGCGGTTCTCAAGCCCGAGGCGGTATTTTTGTTTGTTGTGTATTTTCATCTCTGACTAGTTTCAATCCTTCTGTCCATTTCCGCATTTTGCTAGGCTATGTGAACGTCATCTGTGTCGTTATTGCTCATCGCTTTTAATGTTTATGTGTATATAATCTTGATAAAGGCCTTGTGATCAAAACGTCGATTTATATGTGTTATTTTGTGTATTTCCAATGATTAGCAAAACATCATTACTGTGTTTAAAGCTTTACCCGTTGGATTTCAGTTTTGCACATTGAGTCCATAATAAAGATACCAAATACACCCGATACACCAAAAATAATGTATTTGTGATGACACAAGTAAACGGCACGATGTAAGCAAACAAATAAACTTACCATGTCTAGAAGTTCAGATTCAGACTCACACACGTCGATATAGCTGTAAGACTTGCCATCATCAGTCAAGACAACGCTGTAAGACTTCAAGGCATCATGTGAAGACGAGTGTACACAAGTTGGGGAATTGTCCAAGATATCTAAAGAATGATAATTGGATTTATGGAGGGATTTATCCACATCTGTCTTATATGTGAAGTCCTGATCTGTCTTCACTGAAGATTGTTGTGAGGTTGGACACAACAATTGATGGAAGCTAGTACGACGCTGAAAACTAGCGTAGTCATTGAAGGAAATCGATGATCTTGATATTCTTTTTCTATCGATTTTGGAATATAAATCTGTATTGGGAACTGCAGAAATGTGAGGTTTTGTTAAGAAATGAATGTCTGAAAATGAATGGCGTCTTCTAGTTTGTTCGGATTGTAAATTAACAACTTTTAGACATTCAATGTTTGGAGTATATGTCTGAGGCGTGTCTTTTCGTGAAGATATAGTTTTCAAGTTTTGTTGTGGAATATAACAGTCAGAGAATGAGGTACGATGAAATGTTGTTTGATCATTCTGTATTGGAGGAAGAAAGACATCGTTGTCGCTGTCGTCTGATAACAGATTTTCGGACTTTGAATCTTTAAAATCAGATGACTGAAAGTCAGTACTGCTATTACGGGATCCTTCAATGTTTTCACTTATGCTATTCCTTATACTTTTCTTATCAGCTGCGTTGTTTTTGTTTAAAGTTGTTCTTTGATGTGTGTCTGTTCCAGGTGAGGATTTATTTACATCAGTCCCAGTTTCATTCCTTTTTTCTTCCCTATGTGAATCAATTTCAGAAGATTTATGTACTTGCCTTGTTCCAGATTTAATCTCATTTGCTAGTGAAGTTTGAGATTTCTTGTTCCCAGAGGATCTCTTGCTTTCTTTCTTGATCTTTCCCCTATTGATAAAGTTTTTGATCTTTTCAGCACCGCTGTATAGCTCTGTTAAAAATTTACTTTTAGTTTTCTCTGTAGGGTCTAATTGATTCGTCTTCTGAAACCCGAGATCTTGGGACTCGAATTTGTTTGTCTTGCCATCATCAAAGATCTGTAATTTTGATAGCTCATTCATCCTCTTATTTTTCTGATTTCTATCAATCTTCTGTGAATCAATGTTAGATTCTATCATTGAGAATGCTCCTGGCTTAGCTTTTTCAATAATGAATGATTGTTCAGTTTTAGCTTCGGAAAGATCTTTTACGTCTTCTCTTACAAATCTGAGCGGCTGCTTGTTTGCTTGATAAGAGCTATATAAATCATTAAGATATGGATTGTTTTGAACATTAATAACATTTGATGATCGAGAAGTAACATAATTTATTTGATCTAAGTTTTGATCTTGTTGTATGTAGTTTGTGTCCGATACTTTATTACCTGCATTTTCTATTGTTTCTCGCTGAGGACGTGTAACTCCTGACCACGGATTTAATGAGGATGTATCCCAATTGCTGGAATTTCTTGTTTCCATTCGAGAAGCCATACCTTGTAGGAATGTGGAGGATTGTTGGATCTCCTGACGTGAGCTTTCTGGCAGAGATGAAATTGAAGATTGCAAAGCAGATTTATTTGGTTTGTATTTTGGGGTGACAACGTCATTGTCCAAAGAATCTGGGACATTCGATTTTGTAGAGGAAGGACTGTACGCTATAGAAATCTCTTTATCGATAGAAGTTTTTCCTGGTGCATTTTCTTTCCAGCTCTGCGGATAACTTGTGTCAGATCGACACCTAAAGCTGCCATCTCTCGTAAGCAGTAAGGAAGTATTGATGTCTGATGCTATTTGTAGAAGCGGTGATGTCGGTGAAGAAGAGGAAGACACAAATCGGCCTCCTTCAGACAACATAGTCCTTGATCTTGGTTTAATAACGCGGTAGCTGCCCATTGACACGGGTGACAGCACTGACGTAACTTTGTCCTGTGCTAAAATAGAACCACGGGACGTTGACTGAGCTGGACCTGTCACAGAAGCCATTGTCAATGCATTACTACACTTGATAATTTTCCTGTTCTAAAAACATATTTTCTGCTGTAGATTCTACTACCGGATGTTTTAGGCCCTATATACGCTTCACTACTGTCTCATCTATGTGTGATTATGTAGCTCATGCAACTTTCCAACTGTAGCCACTATTTTCTACATAGCACATGCAACTCTGCAGCTGTAGCCACTAATATCGATTAGTCCATTCCACATACAGCCTCAGCCATGACGTTATATAATTATTGTTACACCATATACCATGTTAGGATAATTCCATGAGAAATAGAAGCCTGCGGCATTTTGCCCTGCAGTCACATCCAGCAGTAATCTGAGACGTGCTAACGATCTGGAAAAATATGATCATCAAGAAGAACGCCAGCAGAAGCAACAATCGGGAACAGAGTGTATAATTTATAAACTTTAAAAAAAGGAATAAATGTGGAACCTCCTACACCTTTCTATTTTCAATTCATCAGATTTGTCTCAAAGTGAAGTCGAAGAAAACACTTCATGTCATAGTCTACATACACTCTGTAAATGTGTATGCCTTCCCAGATCAGACGATGGGTTTAATAAATATAAACATTCATGCAAAAATCACTTGTGGCAGTACGTGAAGACTGTTTAGAGATTCCAGATATAGATTGCGTGCGCGGCAACCTCTGAGGAATTGCCTAGGCTCACATTAGCGCGGCCACAAATTACGTTGGTCACAGATACTACTATTTAATATACTAGTTAGTACATTTGTTCATGAGATGTTTTTGCCGTTCATTAGTTTGTGATAAGTCGTTGGTTTTGATGGAACAAACCAATGAAAGGTTCTGATAATTGAATAATATTTCCATTCCGCTGGTTGCATACGAAACGTCGCACTAGTGTCCCAGCTTGAGATTTGAGCAAAGGCTCCCTCCAGAGACTCTGATCTTTACTCTGTTAATGAATTGTAAAGAAAGAACTTATTAATGATTAATAGAATTAACAATAATGTTACAGAAGATTTGTATGAAATTAATGCATTTTCTTGCAATATAATTTCACATATTTTCACATTTTCTTGCAATATAATTTCACATATTTTCATATTTTCTTGAAATGTAATTACACATATTTTCACATTTTCTTGCAATGTAATTTCACATATTTTCACATTTTCTTGCAATGTAATTTCACATATTATCACATTTTCTTGAAATGTAACTACACATATTTTCGTCGTATTCTTTATTTCGATATAGGCTGGAATTATTTCAGTGCCTGTTTGTGAGAAACAAAACCGCAGCATTTGAAAACACAACGTAAAAGAAGAATCATAAGAATTTATGAGATCAAACACATCAGCAATGAGGACAGGCCGAGCGAATTTAACGTAGAAGAAAACAAGCTAAAAAATCAATGTTCTCTCTATAAAAGTACAATGTTCTCTGTAAAAGTACAATGTTCTCTATAAAAATATAATGTTCTCTATAAAAGTACAATTTTCTCTATAAAAGTACAATGTTCTGTATAAAAGTACAATGTTCTCTCTATAAAAGTACAATGTTCTCTATAAAAGTACAATGTTCTCTATAAAAGTACAATATTCTCTCTATAAAAGTACAATTTTCTCTATAAAAGTACAATGTTCTCTATAAAAGTACAATGTTATCTGTAAAATTACAATGTTCTCTCTATAAAAGTACAATGTTTTGGCCATATCAAATGACACGACCAAACTGACCAATGCCCATGTCAAAGGGGTCCCCAGACTCCAGAACATATTCTGCAGACATGCCCACTCTTTGATGACGTGAGAACCAAAATATAGCCCCAAGAGTTAGATCTGAAAGTGAAGCTGTGGGACAACCGTGAGGACTTCCTGCTGACGACTGAATTCATGGAGGCGGCCCACCTTTCTGTATAGACGTATGAGCATAGGAAACTGATCGCAGAAGAAGAAGAAGAAATGGCACGACACTCTAGAAAAGTCCATAAAAGAGGGAAGGATGCCAGGGAAACGAAAGCCAATTAGGCCACTAAGAAAATGAATATCACAGATAAGTTGAATATGACAGAAGCACTGACTCAAGATCAGCATACGTTTCGAAAGTATGACAGAAGCACTGACTCAAGATCAGCATACGTTTCGAAAGTATGACAGAAGCACTGACTCAAGATCAGCATACGTTTCGAAAGTATGACAGAAGCACTGACTCAAGATCAGCATACGTTTCGAAAGTATGATAGAAGCACTGACTCAAGATCAGCATACGTTTCGAAAGTATGACAGAAGCACTGACTCAAGATCAGCATACGTTTCGAAAGTATGACAGAAGCACTGACTCAAGATCAGCATACGTTTCGAAAGTATGATAGAAGCACTGACTCAAGATCAGCATACGTTTCGAAAGTATGACAGAAGCACTGACTCAAGATCAGCATACGTTTCGAAAGTATGACAGAAGCACTGACTCAAGATCAGCATACGTTTCGAAAGTATGATAGAAGCACTGACTCAAGATCAGTGTCAAGGCTATGTTGACAGCTACATTGTGTCAAGGCTATTCTACATAAAAGACAATAACTCTTTATTTGCTACTTTCTTGTTTCCAGATCTATCGTTTCCATCCCACAACTCCATAGCTTATTAGCTATAGTCTTGGCTTGTTAGCTTCGGTCTACTTTGTAGCTACACTCTGATTGTTTGTCCCTATTTGAAAACAATATATTTTGTCGAAACGTCGACTCTGTGTATTTGTTTCAAGTAAACCTTTTGTTGAACATAATTATACATATATATATTTAATTACCACATCCGACAAAGACGGATGTGTTGGGCCATTGGCACAAATAAAACGACGATACAACGCATTTCCATTCTCTGTTCTATATTCTGCTGCATATCTAGTGGGACTATTGTCCTGCTATAAGAGAGATCCAGCGGGAGTTTGAGAATGAACAATGAAGAAGAAGAAGAAGAATTGCCATATGAAGCGCAGCCTTATTGTAATCTCCGTTTGTTTCCATGTTGTATTATACGAGGCGTGTTCAAATGAAAACGGGACTTGTTACACCACGCGTGATAGAGCGCACTGATATTGATGACATTTTGCACTAGTAATGAGTATCCAATAATTTACATACGGTCACGTGTTCATCTTCCCAGCATGCATATGTGCTGCAGAAGACTGTTAACAATATGGCGGGTGTGATTCCGAACCCGTCCAAAGTGAATCAGCGTGCTGTGATCCAGTTTCTTTCATTTGAAGGATGTCAAGCAGTAGACATTCATCGGAGAATGAAGGCAGCATATGGTGACAAATGTTTGTCGAGGACCAGAGTGATGGAGTGGGTGCGTATGTTTAAAGACGGACGTGAGTTAACGGCAGATCTTGCACGGCCAGGTCAGGCGCATATTGTTGCAACAGAAGAAGCCATAACCGTGCTTGATAAAGCAGTACTGACTGACCGTCGTCGGAGCATTCGTTCGCTTGCAGAAGAATTCCATATGTCAATTGGGACAGCCCACATGGTTGTTCGGAAGAAATTGAACTATCGGAAGGTGTTCACAGTGGGTCCCACGGATGTTGACTGACCACCATAAGGAAGAACGGATGGGGTGGAATTAGAAAGCACTAAAGGGACAGCGATTCAACAGCGACGCAGACGTGAAGACAGCGGTGACCACATGGTTCAGAGAACAGCCACGCAACTTTTTCTCGGACGGCATTCGACGTCTACCTAAACAGTGGGATGCTTGCCTAAATGCATACGGAGATTTTTTCTGATGAACCCAGGTGCATTCTTATTCACAAGTGGTTGCTTTGTTCAATTCCGTTGAAAATATTAAATTGCGTATGATACTTTTTAAATAAATCCACAAGTCCCGTTTTCATTTGAACACGCCTCGTATATTCGATGTATTTGAATTATAAGTTATGAGTGCAGATGGGATTTTGTATTATATATTTTATATATTAGAATCATAAGTTATGCCAGCGCAGTTATCAACAGAGCACACATTGTGTCTGAGATATTCCATATATTATAATCATAAGTTATTAGTACAGGTGTGATTTTATATTATATATTCGATATATTAAAATCATAAGTTATGAGTGCAAGTTATCCTTAGAGCACACATTTCTAAAGGGAAATTTTTTCAAATTAGTTGTCCTCAGAGCTTTGATTTGGTTTGTTTGGAATTTTCTTTGCTTCTTAAAAAGTTGTTGCAGGAAAGTAGCTTTTTACAAACTATTTAAATAATAACAAAGTATATTCCTGTAGATACAGCCTATTTTTTGTTAGATAAATGTACACTGACCTTTAGCTTACTCATTTAATTATCGTGGTAAAAACTGAGAGAAACATCATGGTCTGAAGGAAATACAGTTAGCAGAACAGTGTCGAAACTTAGTTGCCATCTACATCATTAATTTTATTTTTGGGAGCAGGTATTACACATATAATCGTATGGCAGTCTTTTGTGGTTGCAGATTTCTGTTATATTTGTGCAAATATAGTGCAGTTTAGTTTTTCTAATGCAACATAAATGCTATAAGAAATATATTACAACAAGACGGTATTATATTACGATACAATTTTGTTAAAGGTTTGCTGGGAGAGGGGATTGCATGAGAAAAAAATTGCCAATCGGTTCTTAAGTGTATTTATTTCTAAATCTTCCAGATGGTGTATTATCAATTTTATTTCTTCTCTAGTATTCGGTGCCATGTTGTATTTCTATATGTGGGGCTGGTATGCTTAAACCTTTTCAGAGGCCAGATTCCCATATCTATAGGATTTTAATACTATTTAAGTTCACCTACATTGCTTATAGTTGAAATTATATCATAAGACGCAGTTATACAGAGCTAATTATAAGTTCAGAAAGTAATGGCAAACTACTGAACGTATTTATGATCCATAGAAAATCACTACAGCCACAAATTCTGCGTTGATGGCTACTTCCTGAATATGATATGCTACCAGTTATAAGTATAATTGTAGTAATGATAAAGACATAGAAACGGATCATATTAAAATATTATGATAGATGTGCGTCTATAATTTCATTTATAATGTGTCTTTTTATCCCAGCATCTCTGACGAGCTCTCCATTAGTTTTCTCCTATCTGCATAATTCTTCTGAAAAATCACATTTTAGTTGCTTCCAGTTTACTTTTTGTTTACAGTCCATCCATAGAAATAAATCTGCTTAAATGTTGTTTCATTGCACTGTTATAATTAGCGACATCTAACGTGGAAATTCCAAAAAGAACACCCTATTAAAACTCTATAACATTACGAAGGAGTGTAATATGGCAGTGTGTCCTGTGCATAATAATGATAAAGTACAAATTGTAAAGATGTAAATTGTTACAAGAGCGTCATTATAATAAGAAAATTAGTATTCAATTTACTTTCGTTGTCCTGGCTCTTTTCTTTGTTTGTTAAATGGGGGATTAAAGCCTCTTAGCTGAGGCATGATCCTTTCAACATGACATATGTCGATTTTGGTTATATTTTATTGCCATGGCTCTTTTCTAGTATAGTTTTGCTTTTTATTTGATTTTAAATGTGTCAATCCTGGGAGGTCGTGAATGAGTACAGATCAAGGGAAAGAACCATAGAAATATACAAGTATCTTTCGAAACCGCACAAGAGTTAATTGCAGAGGTGAAGTTTCCTTTTTTCCGCACCGTTAGTGTGTCTTGGGAAATACGGTATTATAACTTATTTTTTACTTACCGATGGAAAACCTAAGGTAACATTTAGTCGGCATAACGCCCGTCGAAAGAGACCTAAAAAAAGTCAGACATTGTTTGCACATACAAAAAATCGATATCAGCTCTTGGTTACTAAACCACTACTATTTGCGAACGCAATCTTCGTGCCTAGGAAATAGGCCTTAATTCTCTGTCAGATCGAAGCTCGCAGTTCAGTGATCTCTCTTACAACATTGACAAATACATTCCAGCAGGTATTCTACCCAATTGATTTATGATCGCATGACGGAACGTCAAAGTCATGCATGGACTAACACAATTTTCAAATAGCAGACAGCTCGTTGTTCCTTACAGAATAAATGTACCCGGTTTAACTTGTTCTTGTCCGCTCGTTCCAGTATAGCAACTTATATGCATTTTTGTGATTGAAACATTCGATAGAAGTCAAAGGCGAGACAGTTCAGCTTGAATTTTGACGCCCCAGTTTACACCAGACTATCTGATTTTAGCAGTTACCTCGACATTACCGGCCCGTGGACTCGTCAAGAATCGTCCTTCTAAAATAAAGTTATTTAACTTTTCTCGCGATTTTCATTGGTTGTTAACTAAATTTATACACACAGTGACCAATCAAAATCACGGAAAAGGGCACGTTATAGAAGAAGGATAATTCTTGACTGTATTGTCGAAGGACTCGTTTCGGCCTTCTGTCCTGACGTTCGTGTTAATATTAGTTGCAATGCCAAAATATCCCAATTCGTAAATTTCGTAAGTTACTACAATATTACAATTATAACATTTATATGAAGGAAATATAGATGAATTCAGTTTAAAATAAAATTACATTGTCCTCCAAATTGTACACCACATCAAAACCAGGTCCTTCACTATAACTGTCCTGCACGCTTATCCCAAACAGCTTCACTTATCTTTGCTTCACTTCCCCAAACAGCTTCACTTATCTTTGCTTCACTTCCCCAAACAGCTTCACTTATCTTTGCTTCACTTCCTCAAACAGCTTCACTTATCTTTGCTGTTCTGACTTTTATTCGTTCTTTTCATTTACTTGTGACACAAAGTTTGCACAAACCATCAGCCAAGATAAGTCAACACATTAGCCAAGATAAGTCAAACTATAGGCCAAGATAAGTCAAAATATTAGCCAAAAGTCAAAATATCAGCCAATATATCAAAATATCAGCCAAGTTAGAACAAAATATCAGCCAATAAGTCAAAATATCAGCAACGATAATTCAAAATATGAGCCAAGATAAGTCAAAATATCAGCCAAGATAAGTCAAAATATCAGCCAAGATAGGTCTAAATATCAGCCAAGATAAATAAAGATATCAGCCACGATAGGTCAAAATATCAGCCAATATAAGTCAAGATATCAGCCAAGATAAGTAAAATATCAGCCAAGTTAAGTTAAAATATCAGCCAAGATAAGTCAAAATATCAGCCGTCACAATAGCAGCAACGGTAAATCAAAATATCAGCCAAGATAAGTTAAACCACATAAAATGACTTAGAACATATAACATATACAAGAATAGAGAGAAATCTAAAACACATGTTCGTGATCTGTTGAAACAGCTGGATTTATGTATTTTTCAGAACTGAAAATTGTTTCAGCGTGCTAACACAACTGGTACGTCCAAGTGGGTGTTTTCGTGACTTCACGGAGACATATAAATAACCAATAATCTAATCTTCAATGATTCCCCCCTATGAAAAATATATTCTTTAGTGGAGCCATTGACTCGGATGCTGTCTGTTCAGTTAAGAGGATTCCGTGACGTTGATTATATTGTTTGAGCGAAACTAGCTGTCTTCTGATTAGATTACATAGATTGTCTTATGATCATTGTTCTTGCTATGTGTTAATTTACGTCTAGTTACTTCTGATCATTGTTCTTGCTATGTCTTAATTTACGTCTAGTTACTTCTGATCATTGTTCTTGCTATGTCTTAATTTACGTCTAGTTACTTCTGATCATTGTTCTTGCTATGTCTTAATTTACGTCTAGTTACTTCTGATCATTGTTCTTGCTATGTCTTAATTTACGTCTAGTTACTTCTGATCATTGTTCTTGCTATGGCTTAATTTACGTCTAGTTACTTCTGATCATTGTTCTTGCTATGTCTTAATTTACGTCTAGTTACTTCTGATCATTGTTGCTGTCATGTGTTAATTTACTTGCAGTTACTTCTAACCATTTTTCTGTCTATAATGTATCTGTTTACTTAACGTAGTATTATAAGAACATTGTTTTGTTTTGTCTGTCGGTGTGTTCTCCTCAGTGTGACGTATATTTAGCAAAACGATGTCATCATAATCACTCTTCAAGCGCTTGCCTGCTTCCTTCAGTGCCATACTATGGAGGTGGTCGACAGTTTGTTCTCAAAGATGCTCTAGGTAAGTCCTGTATAATTACATATAATCACAAACTGTATAATTGACAAGGGACTTGATCTAACCAAGGTCCTGGGTTTGGTTTACTGGAGGTTGTGAATTGGCCTTAAGGGTCGGGTATGAATACAAAAAGTCAGATGTCACGGCTTCAGATAGAAACTAAATAGAAGCAACAAATAAGCGAGGTGTGGATTATCTGGATCGTTTGTAATATTTATGAAAGGTGCATTTAGTAACATGGTTTCGATTCATTTCAATGCTTCATTTATTTTTAATATAAATATTCTTCAAAAGACATTATCATTATAAATATAAATCGTGATTTAAATTTATTTTAAAAAAAGGATTATCAGTATGGATCAAATAGTAACACTGCTACAACAATTAATAATAATTATATATACAGATCTCAGAATTTCTACAAACCTGATTATCATAATAATAATAATAATAATATCTAGAACCAGTCAGTGTCTTTGGATGCCCCACTGCAGACATCATCAGCACAAAAAGCCTTCCAAACACCTCTTTCCTCAGTCATTCGGAGCAGTGTACATAAATCATGGGAGCCGCTTAGCCAAGTCGTTAGCGCACTAGCTTCGCATATGAGTGGTCCTGGGTTCATTCCCCAGTTGAGGTGGAAATGCTTGTCAGATCGCAACAACCCCCAGCCTTAAATGGGTACCGGATTAATCCAGGAAGTAAAGACTGCGAGGGAGATGAGATGGCCACCGCCCTCATTAGCAGAGCCTCTGAAATGTGAGATTGCTAACATCTCACACTCCTACGGCATTAATAAATGCTAAAGGTTACTTTACTTTTTACATAAATCATGCGTAGGTCATTCATTGATGTTATCAATCCAGGATTTTCTTTCCCTCCTCTTCTCCTTCAAACCTTGACTGGGCCTTGCATATTAAACTTATAAAGCGAGTCGTGTCTCGTTACATGTCCAAATCAAACACGTTTATACTGTTTCACTACTGCAACAAGTGGTTCTTGAAGTAACCTTCAAGTTTGTTTATTTGTTGCCGGACAAAGATATTTGTCTTGTGTTCTATATAGCTAATTCTTAACAAACCGTAGAGCCTGCATTTACATTAGGCCTATATATCGAATCGAAACACCGTTACAGCATACCATTATAACTTGGCTACAAATAGTAATATTTCTACAACACTGATTATCGTTATAGATCAAATCGTAATATTTCTACAACACTGATTATCGTTATAGATCAGATCGTAATATTTCTACAACACTGATTATCGTTATAGATCAGATCGTAATATTTCTACAACACTGATTATCGTTATGATCAAATCGTAATATTTCTACAACACTGATTATCGTTATGATCAAATCGTAATATTTCTACAACACTGATTATCGTTATAGATCAAATCGTAATATTTCTACAACACTGATTATCGTTATAGATCAAATCGTAATATTTCTACAACACTGATTATCGTTATAGATCAAATCGTAATATTTCTACAACACTGATTATCGTTATAGATCAAATCGTAATATTTCTACAACACTGATTATCGTTATAGATCAAATCGTAACATGATTACTAAGTCATGATTATTATATAACAAATTATAAAATTATTACACAGTTATCTTGATAACAAAATTCAATATTACCTTCCAACATAACCAATTGTATCTTATGGCAAGGAACACACCGTTCCTGGCACGCATTCTAGTTACAGGCTTCACGGGTCAATGCACGCCATAGCCGTGCTCAATAAAACCGTGGTCTTACATTTGGAAAAAAAAATAAGAATAAAAAGGCATGGCACGCAGATAAAAGATCTGATAGTTGAAGAGACGAGTAGTGACAAGACAAAAGACACTAGACAAGATTTGAACTTGGTCCTTTCAGCTGAAAGAGTCGTGGTGGCAGGATTACCTGAGCTACAATTACCAGTATGTTTTTTATTGTTACCTCTGAGATAACTAAAATTTAATTAGTATCCGTGATTGAAAACGGAGTATCTCAATATAAGAGATCATGAAATGTGTGTCTTTTACAGACAATCATTTGCCTCACAACTTGAATCAACACGTTTCTCATAATCAGTCAATCGGCACCCTTAGAATAGATGCTATATTTGCTAAAACATCCAACGTGTGTTGCCGACCCCAAGGGGGAGTAAAAAATATCAACACTGTTTATCTTCCATGAATGTCATACGAGGCGAATAATAATGTTTTAGGGTGGAGGTTGCTGTCCCATTCCATTTAGGGCTAAAGTAACCCAGAAACCCTGCTAAAGTCGGATGTGTAAGATCTGAAGGCGCAGATATCGCAGCTACGCTGTAATGCATGAACAACCTATACCGTTCTCCGGACTACATACTGCTAATATGCAGGAGTTAAAGAGCCAACTCAGAAGAAGAAGAATATAAGTCATCCAACGTGTTTTCTCAAGTCGCAATGAATATGGACGGATAAAACGAGACGCAGAGAATACAGGTACGTAATATATCATTGCTGCAGCAAGCATTTAAAACAAGCACGGACCATTAGGTCTTCGTACTGGAAGCGATGTAAATTCCTAATTTACAGCAAGCATTCAAACAAGCACCGACCATTAGGTCTTCGTACTGGAAGCGATGTAAATTTCTCATTGACGGCAAGCATTCAAACAAGCACGGACCATTAGGTTTTCGTACTGGATGTGACAAATATATATATAACGCATAAATAGAAACATTGTTGCTTCAGATGTTGGGTGTCTTTGTTGAAATTGGTTGTGATCCAAAGAAACTGCTAAGATTTAAGATCTTTTGTTCGTTATACTATTTGGGGAAAGCGGTTACCATCCAGCGCATTTATTCATGCTCAGAAGAATCCAACTCTTGAAGGAATGTGATGAAAAAACGTTTCCAACTCAGAGTGGGATCATAAAATTGGTATAAACAATGGGAGAATCGGAATAGATGTATGCAAGTTCCTCGTCTTTACCATTTGCTTAAATAGAAAGAGCGGTGGTAAATCTATCGAGGGCGGAATACTGTAATTTATCTTAGCTATTATGATGATGATGGTATTCCTTTGATTGATTTGATTGCTTGTGTGTCCTCAGATGGCTGATGAGCCCAATCCTGGTTCTAAAAGATCTGTTGTAGTGTGAGTTGCAGTAATGCAGTAAATGTTGTTATGAAAGAAATCAGCCTTCTCTCTCCTTTTGTGTTTGTATCTTCTGAATCTCCCGCAATGTTCTACTTTGTTCAAAATTGTTAATACTAGCACTGATCGGACCATTCTAGTCTGGAAGGTCAAGAGTGGTGATTCCCCAAGAGCTATAGTCAATCTTGCATTGCCTTGAATATGACTAAATAGTCCTTGAAGCGTTCTTTTTCATCTGAACTAACTTATTTATTAACCAGAATGGCAGCCATGATTATGTTAAACGGGTATCATAGTTTACCTAGTTTATTAGTGCTCTCATTATCATGTCTTATTAGTGCTCTCATTATCATGTCTTATTAGTGCTCTCATTATCATGTCTTATTAGTGCTCTCATTATCATGTCATATTAGTGCTCAAGCTATCATGTCTATAGCTGTAGATAATAGGTTCCCTAGGTGGTCTATATGGACCTCCAAGGGTCGATTTCGACTTGCAGGGGTCCATGCCAAATACACATGGGAAGTTAATATGTCTAGGAAAATTCATATTAGGCAGGCAGGTGGAGTTTGTAGTCTATGGAAAAAATTAATCGACAGAGGGTCTATGAGAATAAATTTGGGATTCTCTGCTGTAGATATATGCTATATGAAGAATGTTGGTAGTAGCTAAAGATTGTATACAATCATGTCTATGACTGTAGACACGTTATATCAAGAATATTTGGAGCCATTAGAGATTGGATACAATCATGTCTATAGCTGTAGATACATGTTATATGAAGAATGTTGGTAGTAGCTAGAGATTGTATACAATCATATATTTTGCGTACTGCCTTAAAGGTATTCTGAAACCTTTCCTGGAATATCTTTCTCGTTCGGTTTACCAAATCAGACTTCAGCGTGACTTGTGAATCACTTATAAAATGGGGCAATCGACTGTTCCACCCAACGAACCTCTATAGTCGTCTTTACGAGATGTGCTCAAGGTTGCGGTGTTGCTGTACGTTGCTCCCCTACCAGTCCCCTGTAACATACATGCGTGACTGAACCCTCTGGCCAACCTGACGGCTAACGAGTAACTTCAGTACATTACCGTATCGATTTGAAGGGATAAATGTCCCAGTGTAGGGTAACAACACTAAACAAGAAGTAGGTGGCTGGAAAAATACAGGGTAAATGTCAAGATAAATAAAAATAGGTAGATGCGTTACCAAAGTAAAACATAAATTAACCTAACAACGAGATACAGAGACAGACGACGTTTTGACTAACTAATGAAAGCCTTATAGTCGAAACGTAGTCTTACCCTGTATCTAGTTGTTATGATGTTTTATGCTTTACTTTGTTAACACATCTACCTATTTTTGTTGATCTTATCGATTTGAACTGCAACCCTGTATTGCTGCTTCAGTAACCACCATGCCTTCATGTCATTACAGAGAACTATTACAATTCTTACAACGTTTTCGTTATATATATATATATATTTCTTCAAACATAAATAGCGGTATTGAACACTTTTTCGTTCGTATTCGAACACTATATAAATCACAAGCCACCCACTCATTCACGTTTCGATTGTGTCGTTTCATGTAATGTTTACCTAATCTTGTCGGTTCCTGTAATGTTTGCCTAATCACATGATCGGAACAGAACAAGACGATCACAATTTATAGCCAACAGAAGAGCCATCATAAACTCCCGGTATGAACATTACATTGTTAGTGATAGCTAGACTACTCCTCAGTTGAATATGTGTGACTGTAAGTGTTATATATTACAATGACTTATCTACCTGCACGGGTATCAACAATCAGTGCCATGTCATAAACTAGTACGCCCATGTGTAACCGGGGGGTATGACAGCACAGAATATCGACGTTGTGAGATTCCTTGCTTGTCGTTGAAGACAACTAAGAACGTAATATTATTTGATGAGGAAAAGCATGGAGTTTAGAGTTGGGGTTTACTATTCAATTCTGTGAGTGTAAGAAATCTTAAATGCATGTACACATCGGGAGTGGGGATGGGGAGGGGTTAACGAAATAAGGTTTACATATAGATAAGGATGATAATGAAATAGGTTCATCTCAAAGTAAGAATGGTTATTGAAGAGGTTCATCTCAAAGTAAGAATGGTTATTGAAGAGGTTCATCTCAAAGTAAGAATGGTTATTGAAGAGGTTCATCTCAAAGTAAGAATGGTTATTGAAGAGGTTCATCTCAAAGTAAGAATGGTTATTGAAGAGGTTCATCTCAAAGTAAGAATGGTTATAGAAGAGGTTCATCTCAAAGTAAGAGTGGTTATTGAGGAGGTTCATCTCAAAGTAAGAATGGTTATTGAAGAGGTTCATCTCAAAGTAAGAGTGGTTATTGAAGAGGTTCACCTCAAAGTAAGATTGGTTATTGAAGAGGTTCATCTCAAAGTAAGAATGGTTATTGAAGAGGTTCATCTCAAAGTAAGAGTTGTTATTGAAGAGGTTCATCTCAAAGTAAGAATGGTTAATGAAGAGGTTCATCTCAAAGTAAGAATGGTTATTGAAGAGGTTCATCTCAAAGTAAGAATGGTTATTGAAGAGGTTCATCTCAAAGTAAGAATGGTTATTGGAGACATTCATCTCTAGGTAAGCATGAGTATATGTTAGATTGTCCTCTTGGTAATGATTATTGTGTAATAGATTGTCCTCTAGGTAAGGATGATTATGTAATGGGTTGTCCTCTAGTTAAGGATGATTATGTAATGGGTTGTCCTCAAGGTAAGAATTATTATTGAAAAAGTTGGCATCTAGGTACGGATGATTGTTTAATAGGTTGTCCTCTAGATAAGGATGGTTATTGAATAGGTTGTCCCTGTCTCAATCAATTCGCCAGTGTAGTTTCAGTTCAGTTCAGTTCGTCAGGTAGAATTTTTAGTTCAGTTCATCAGGTAGAAGTTTCAGTTCAGTCCTGATTAATCAATCTCTACGTATATCTGTTATGTTTCTCTTTCTGTTTACATCAATCACACACAGTCCTTAGATAAACCATGATTTACACAATCTCACACAGTCCTTAGATAAACCATGATTCACACAATCACACACAGTCTTTAGATCAACCATGATTCACACAATCACACAGTCCTTAGATCAACCATGATTCACACAATCACACACAGTCTTTAGATCAACCATGATTCACACAATCACACACAGTCCTTAGATCAACCTCACACAATCTCACACAGTCCTTAGATCAACCATGATTCACACAATCACACACAATCCTTAGATCAACCATGATTCACACAATCACACACAGTCCTTAGATCAACCATGATTCACACAATCACACACAGTCCTTAGATCAACCATGATTCACACAATCACACACAATCCTTAGATCAACCATGATTCACACAATCACACACAGTCCTTAGATCAACCTCACACAATCACACACAATCCTTAGATCAACCATGATTCACACAATCACACACAATCCTTAGATCAACCATGATTCACACAATCATACACAATCCTTAGATCAACCATGATTCACACAATCACACACAATCCTTAGATCAACCATGATTAACACTTTTGAAAATCTTCTTAGTGAACGAGGTCCTTAACGAACTAACTATGTCAGAAGCATCCATTAGTTTCCTCTTGGCACTGTGACCATGCCGGCCACTGTATCAGCCCGATCATTACCCTCAACACCCGCATGCCCTGACACGAATATAAATGTAATATTTTTGGTAATAGAATGATCGATAATTCCATCCTTCTATACAATTACACTCTCTCCTCACCACCCTCCTAGTAGGAGGTTTCATTTCAAATTATTACAAACTCCTGGGAGATGGAGCCATCTGGATATCACATAAAGCGGTGAATTAGAGAAACACTTTCCAATTGCACAAAACAAAATAATACAAGCAAAAAATTGTCACTAACACCTGACATTTGAAACAAACACGAATACACACACACACACACACACACACACATACACATAAACTGTGACTGTTTACATAATACTAAACTATGAATGGTTACACAATACTAAATTATGAATGTTTAAACAATACTAAATTATGAATGTTTAGACAATACTAAATTATGAATGTTTAGACAATACTAAATTATGAATGTTTAGACAATACTAAATTATGAATGTTTAGACAATACTAAATTATGAATGTTTAGACAATACTAAACTATGAATGTTTAGACAATACTAAATTATGAATGTTTAGACAATACTAAATTATGAATGTTTACACAATACTAAACTATGAATGGTTACACAATACTAAACTATGAATGGTTACACAATACTAAATTATTTACGGAAACTAAACTAAAACAGGATAATACTGTCTTACCTGATTCCTGCGAAGAAATCAGATAAATATTCCAATAGCAAACAATTGCACAATTTATGTAGTTTAACTTAAAGGTTAAGACAACAGGATACCCAACACTTCAAAGTCCCGTTTAGAAATACTCATGCAGGTCAAAGGCGTTGCTATAAGGTCGGTATTAAGCCACATACTGAACTATCCCTTCGCGTAATCGAACCTTAGTTCAAAGTCACTCATAGACATTAGGTATTTATACAGCGGTTCTCAGTTTTATATAAACATTGATTCACTTATTCAGAAGTATTGCTATATGAGTGAGTGGCTTTAACATAACTTTGCCACCATTGTATCTTACATGAGCTATCATCATCATTAGTGTCAAGTCGGCTGGCGTAGGCGATCATGGCTATCCATAGCCTTCTATTTCCAGCATTATGTATCAAGATCGTTGTTGCTTTCCTGCCGTGCCATTTTGTCAAGCTGTCTAATATTTTCTCACGTTGTCGTCCTCTGTCCCTGTTGCCTTCAATCTTGCCTATTGTGACTATGTTCTTCAAACCTGCCTGTCTCATGAAGTGCAAATTAATTGAAGATTGTCATTTTCTTATATTATTGATTAAGGTCAGTTTCGCAATTGACTCTTTCGACACCTCCACATTAGTTTGTCTGTCAGTCCATGATATTCTAAGCATTCTTCTATAGAACCACATCTCTATTGCCTCTAATGTCCTACTTTTCTGTTTGTTTCTCTCTTTCTCACCTCTAATAACAAGGTCGTATTACACAATAAATATTGATTTTTCTAAATGTTGTTTTTACCTTATTTCTGTTGAACATCTTCCATCTGCTGTCATCGTTGTACCTGAATATTTGCAGTGAATGGCTGAATATTTGAAGTGAATGGCTGAATATTTAAAGTGGATGGCTGAATATTTGAAGTGAATGGCTGAATATTTGAAGTGAATGGCTGAATATTTGAAGTGAGTGGCTGAATATTTGAAGTGAGTGACTGAATATTTGAAGTGAGTGGCTGAATATTTTAAGTGAGTGACTGAATATTTGAAGTGAGTGGCTGAATATTTGAAGTGAGTGGCTGAATATTTTAAGTGAGTGGCTGAATATTTTAAGTGAGTGACTGAATATTTGAAGTGAGTGGCTGAATATTTGAAGTGAGTGACTGAATATTTGAAGTGAGTGACTTTAACATAACTTTGTCACCATTGTCTATATAAATGAGTAATAAATAACTATTTAACGTGATCTTGGTGATGCGGGGTGTGAAGGATGTGAAGTGTGAATGATGTGATGTGTGAATGATGTGATGTGTGAAGAATGTGAAGTGTGAAGAATGTGAAGTGTGAAGAATGTGATGTATGAAGAATGTGAAGTGTGAAGGATGTGAAGTGTGAAGGATGTGATGTGTGAATGATGTGATGTGTGAAGAATGTGAAGAATGTGATGTGTGAAGAATGTGAAGTGTGAAGGATGTGAAGTGTGAAGGATGTGAAGTGTGAAGGATGTGATGTGTGAAGGATGTGAAGTGTGAAGGATGTGAAGTGTGAAGGATGTGATGTGTGAAGGATGTGAAGTGTGAAGGATGTGATGTGTGAAGAATGTGAAGTGTGAAGAATGTGATGTGTGAAGAATGTGAAGTGTGAAGGATGTGAAGTGTGAAGGATGTGATGTGTGAAGAATGTGAAGTGTGAAGAATGTGATGTGTGAAGAATGTGAAGTGTGAAGGATGTGAAGTGTGAAGGATGTGAAGTGTGAATAATGTGATGTGTGAATGATGTGAAGTGTGAAGGATGTGAAGAATGTGATGTGTGAAGAATGTGAAGAATGTGATGTGTGAAGAATGTGAAGTGTGAAGGATGTGAAGTGTGAAGGATGTGATGTGTGAAGAATGTGAAGTGTGAAGGATGTGAAGTGTGAAGGATGTGATGTGTGAAGGATGTGAAGTGTGAAGTTAGTGAAGTGTGAAGAATGTGATGTGTGAAGAATGTGAAGTGTGAAGGATGTGATGTGTGAAGAATGTGAAGTGTGAAGGATGTGAAGTGTGAAGTTAGTGAAGTGTGAAGAATGTGATGTGTGAAGAATGTGAAGTGTGAAGGATGTGATGTGTGAAGAATGTGAAGTGTGAAGGATGTGAAGTGTGAAGTTAGTGAAGTGTGAAGAATGTGAAGTGTGAAGGATGTGAAGAGTATATCGTTGGAAGGGTTCAAAAAAGATAAGTGTTTCACGTGAATCCGTCATACTTATTGTATTCTTCGATTATAATGTTCGACTTAACAAAATCAATATTTATTGATTTGATCTGTAATCGATGTTTCGAACTGATACATTTATACACCCCTACAATTACTGTGTCATTCGATCGATTGAGTATATGTTCCATTGTTGAAAATAATACTTGTTCAAACGATACCACTGTTATGACATTCCAGCCGCAGAGTTTACTTGACTGTGTATTCGCATTGATTTCAGTAGTTAGCTGGTTGAAGATAACTGGAAGGATCAGGGTCAAATCTTGTTTAATCTGCTCTGCTGTTTATATTAAGGATGATGATGATGATGCTCCTCCTTCGTAAGTGAAGATGAGCATGGCATGAACAACATTAAATGCGATGGAAAAAAAACATTTAAAAAATAATAATAATAATAAAAATAATTATTAAAATTGGTAATTAACTAATTTGATTTGTGAGTTCGTAGATGCCCGATGAGTCCGATTCGTGCACGGAAAGTTCTATAGCAGTGCTTGCAGGAGTGCTGAAGGTTCGGGGTAGGAGAATTTTCGGATTTGTCCTTCTGCTTCTTGCACTTGTGGATTGGACGCAGTTTTCTTTCTTTTTAAAAATTCGTGATGCCAGCAGTGATCTGGGTGTGCCAGGCTGAGCGATCAAGTGTTGTAGTCTCTCAGGAGCTAGGATCGATGCTGCAGTGCTTGAGAGAGCTTTTTAGGTGATCCTTGAAGCGCTTTTTCTGCCCTCCACTTAAACGTTTACCTTCGCACAGCTCCCCATAGAATAATTTCTTTGGAATGCGCTTGTCTGGCATACGGACGATGTGGCCAGTCCAGAGGAGTTGGGACTTAGTCAGACCTGCTCTGCTGTTGATATTAATGCTAGGAAGTTTCCAGTTACTCATACGAGGGATTATGATAATGATGATAATTGTGAAGATGATGATTATGACAATAATGATGATGATATGATGATAGAACATAGGGGGAGTACACGTTTTTCACATTTTTTATGCTCCTTATGTCAGTCAGGGAGACTTGGGGGGAGAGGTAGAGTTTTCTTTCACAATCTTTTCACTTCATTTCTGGTATGATTTTTGTAACTGCACAGGGTAAAAGGAATTACCATCTCTTTACTCGTTTTGTAGTGATAAGTGATATGTTCTATTGTGTAGTGATAAGTGATATGTTCTGTTGTGTAGTGCTAGGTGATATGTTCTGTTGTGTAGTGCTAGGTGATATGTTCTGTTGTGTAGTGATAAGTGATATGTTCTGTTGTGTAGTGATAAGTGATATGTTCTGTTGTGTAGTGATAAGTGATATGTTCTGTTGTGTAGTGATAAGTGATATGTTCTGTTTTATAGTTTAATCATTGATTTATGACTCCCGCTGAAGACGGATGTGTTGGATCATTGGCACAAATAAAACAGGGACAACGCATTTCCATTCAATGGACTACATCCTGTTGGAAATTTTAGTAGGATCATTGTCCTGCTACAAGAGAGATGCAGCGGGAGTTTGAGAATGAACGTTGAAGAAGAAGATTCTTGAATAGAAACTAGCATCACAGCACGCGGGACACTTCCATAAATGCTCCGCTCTCCGTTCAAGCAACCATCCCAGTCTATGTATACACAGAGTCCCGATCAGGTGTTAATCGTCGGGTCTTTCCAAGAAGACTACTTTTCCTCCCCTCACCTCTAGACACTCCCATTTCTGACATTCTTTGCATGTGTACGTTCTCAGCCTCTTTAACCGCATCTTCATTTTGCAATGACTGCCTTAATCAAGTCTGCTTTATCTCTTCTCAGCGTAATGACATCTATCACCGCATTGCCTGCCAATAAGTCAGCTCTCTCATTTCATCTGAACCTGACATGACCAGGGCATATATCCACGGGAAATTGTGAGAAATCGCTACGGGAGGGGTTTTTATCCGTGTTATTTGTACTAGAAATCATGTTCGGATTTGCTAAAGGGGGGGGGGGTTAATACACCAACCCCTCCTTCCTTTATCTACGGGTCTGGCCGAGGGACATGTAATCCTGTCATTCCAACTTCCGAAACTGTATACAATTTAATTCCTATTTTATTATTAGTAGTTGCAGCTGCTAGCCAGGTTCCTAAACTTCGGTTTGAGAATCATTGTTCAAAATATTGTTGTACATTGGCTGGTGCCAACATACAACACAATAGAGATTTGTGTGTGTCGCCCCCACTTAGGTTTCTTTAATACGTGGTTGAAATGTTGGGGACATATCTTGACAGGTACTATACAATGCATGTTCCATTATTCAAACTTTTATATTACTAGATAAAATATTATATGTATTTTGTTCACGTTGCTTATAGATAGAATAATAGATAAGACAGATCTGGTTGTGATTTCTGATCTTTGTTTGATGTCTCTGTCAATGTAATGTACCTATCAGATGAACGCAATATGTATGTACATATAAATACATGTAAGTGTACACACAGATACGGACATACATATGTATATGTGTAAATAAGTGTGCGTGTATTCTTGATGTTCGAGTGACAAATGACTAGAAAGATAACAGTATACAATCTCAAATATTTCTGAAGAAAAAGAAGTTGAAAATCGTAGAGGATTGATTTCACTGTACTCGGTTTCTCATATGTACTACGTCGCTCTCAACGAAGCGGCACGTCGCCTGCCGAGAGCCCCACTCATAGCAGGTAACTCCGTCACTTCCGAGCGTTAAAGGAAGTAAATTTATTAAATATTAAATTAAATAAATTTTCTGAGATCCCAGGGATCTCAGATTGCAAATTGGCAGGAGGAGAGAAAAATCTAGTGCCATGGTTAGCTGCGTCATCTGCGCCTTATGGTTCTGTCACATCCTACTTCAGCATCACTTTTGGATCCTTTTGACCTTCTAGAACTGGTACCCGGAAAATATTCTTTGTCGTCTCTTACATGCCTGAAATGTAAACATTGGTGATACGATAGGTAATCAGCGGTGAAATGAAAGGTAAACATTGGTGATATGAAAGGTAATCAGCGATGAAATGAAAGGTAAACATTGTTGATATGAAAGGTAATCAGCGGTGATATGAAAGGTAAACATTGGTGATATGAAAGGTAATCAGCTGTGAAATGAAAGGTAAATAGTGATGATATGAAAGGGAAACATTGGTGTCATTCTTTGTTCCCCTTTCTTGTTATTTAATTGTACCATCTCCTAAGGGAAAAATTATAATCTAGAGTCGTGTAATTTTACACGTAAAACCACTGAAATGTAATCTTTCACAAAAACAAACCGAATGTTGGTAAAGTGCCTTCTACTTCTCTTTCCATTCGGTTCCCTGTGGAACATAGGACTGCAACTATTGCTATGCAACGAATTATATGCCGTTCTTTCTTCTTGCAGTATACCCATGAGGTACCTCTTGATTTGGTTTCGTCCCCCATTGTTCTTCTCTAGGGGTTCGTCTAATTTCCAATCTACTGTTCCCCTGTGGATTCTAGTCCACAAACTATTTGGTAGCGCTGCCAATATTCTTTCTTGGGTGTGTCCTTTCCATCTCTATTTGTTTTCCATCTCTATTTCTACTTACTATTTTTGTCTCTACCATGTACCGTCATACACTGTCTACCATGTACTGTCATAACACTCTCTATAATGTATTGGGATATGCACTCTTCCACAACACATTTTATATAACATTTTTATTGAGTTTTTAAAATGTATTTCCTGTAACAATTTTGTTGCTTTTTCCCCACGGATTTGTCAACTTGTCACCCAAATTTACTTTGTCGCCTAGTATATTCATGGAAAGTAAACAATGACTATATTCTCTGCACCCTGAACCATAATTCCAGGCCTTATGTACCCTGAACCATAATTCCAGGTTTTCTGTACCCTGAACCATAATTCCAGGCCTTATGTACCCTGAACCATAATTCCAGGTTTTCTGTACCCTGAACCATAATTCAAGGCCTTCTGTACCCTGAAACATAATTCCAGGCCTTCTGTACCATGAACCATAATTCCAGGCCTTCTGTACCCTGAACCATAATTCCAGGCCTTATGAACCATGAACCATAATTCCAGGCCTTCTGTACCCTGAACCATAATTCCAGGCCTTCTGTACCCTGAACCATAACTCCAGGCCTTATGTACCCTGAACCATAATTCCAGGCCTTCTGTACCCTGAACCATAATTCCAGGCCTTCTGTACCCTAAACCATAATTCCAGGCCTTATGTACACTGAACCATAATTCCAGGCCTTCTGTACCCTGAACCATAATTCCAGGCCTTCTGTACCCTGAACCATAAGTCCAGGCCCATGTTGATTTAGTGAATGATAAACCTACATTATTTTATGTTTCAGAAGTTATACGAAATTCAATCCTGGATCATTTGGTTGACCCCTATTCACCTTGCAACTTGAGCCTACATGTTTACTGGCTCACTTATTGGACATTCCTAAAAATAATGCGATTATTACCTGGTCGTTTATACTTGTGTATTTTATTGTCACTATGAAATATGACTAATAGATCGACATACAGATGAACCAATGCATAGATTGTACAGGAATGTAAATTTCTTGATTAACGAGAACACCAAATTTAGGTATTAGTTTATTGATTATCCTCCTCGCACACCGAACATGTCCATAGGTGCTCAGATCTCCGCTTCAGTAAATCTCTCCGGGTAAAACGGCTGATGGTTCCGGTGCTATGTTGGTTCACTGTACTTTTTGAAGTCTTTGTTAGGTGTTCTCTACGGGCCACGCCCATCTTCACTCTCAATTCTCTCATTCTCGATATTGATTCATGCTCATTCATCTCAAAATCTTCTGATCCCGCGAAGGGCGCACCAAAAATAGCACAGAGCACTAGACCGTGATATTCTGAGGGAGGTATAAATCTATATTGCAAAACAGGTAATAATATTCAATCCACAAGGAGAAAGAAGGCAAGGAAGAGATGGAACAATCTGGATGATATATATATATATATATATATATATAAAGAGGGAGAGAGAGAGAGAAATATTGATGAAGATGTACAAGTCTCAGTTATCATTGTATAGAAAGGTCAGAAATGAAATTTTAAGGACATTATAGATTGGAGATAATTCGTACGTGTCCAATTTTATGAGTGCGATGGACACGATTGATTTACTGACTGACTCTTGATACTGTAAGCTTCCCTTGCAAAATGGATAATTTAAGAATACTTAACAGTTTTTGTCCTCGTTATTATTTTATCATATAGGGCTTATCCATGGTCACCCCTAGCATAGGTCAAGGCATGGAAGGTGACCCCAGAATAAGTCTTCTACTTTTCAGGTAGGTCAAGGCATGGCTTGTGACCCCCTATCTCCTGAAATATATACATTACTAGCTAGTCTTTAGATTTAAAAAAAAGAAAGAATTATATATACGGAGGTATATATAAGATGGTAAATAAGACCTCTGTACAGACTTCATACGTTACGTTGTTTTTATTATCTTGTTTTCCATTGGTCATTATTTATATACTTGAAGTTGCATGCCAAAAACAGCCAAGACTGACCAACAAAATGCACCCTAACCTTTCTGTACACATGTCTATAAACTGAAGCCAGGCAGTTAATAAACGGTTTACCGACCGCCGTGGCTGTCGGCTGACCCCCACCCCCCAACAAAACAAATTAGTGGTCATCCATGCTTTAAGTGGTAGTTATCTGATTTGCTGAATCTGTCTACATGCCTAAAATAGTCGAGTTCGTGTTAATTAACTATTGAGTAGTCCTTGTTAGAACATGATTATTGGAATAGAAACATTCTGCCTGCAATCTGCCATCATAAATACTACATTCAAACTTGGACACGTAGGTGTTTAGGGTAATAGGCAGGTTTGTATGCTGACGAACATGATCATATCGAAACGTACATCAATGGATTGTTCTGACATATTTATTCAATGCATTTAGGGACATTGTCCGTTCATAAGAATTGTAGACAATTCATTAAATGGTCGCTACAGGAGTGCAAGATATTCCAGTAAATATTGGAGTGGCCAGAGAAGAGAAACATAATAGATATACGATAGGCGAAATCTGTAGGATTAAAACCTACAATAAATATACAAAGTGACTGATAAATCACACCAAACTGAAACTGTGATTGGCTACGCTGATGAATTTATTGAAACAGGAATCAGGGCACATATAAACCTGTCCTGTATGCGCATATGATAACCTGCAAACATATCTCATAACGTCCTGTCTGATTACTAAATACAAATACATTAATAAACAATACTAAACAAATCTCTAAAATGAAGACAAATGTGTGTTTCTTCTTGACGTCCATTTATTAAATATGAAATGTAAACCATTACATTTTGTGTATGGTTCAGATAATATATAATACAAGTGTTGCCATCTCATTTCGTCACAAAAGCCCACGTCTCGGCCTAAAAACGCACTATCCTTTTTTGAATCGCACTAGCAAAAAAACCACTAACCATTTTGTAATTATAATTTTACAATATATCACATTATAATTTATTAATATCAGTTAATTTTAGAATTATTGTTATTCTAGATATATGAACCAGCCAGACAACATATCCTTAGTTTCTGTAGATATTTTCTGCTGTATTTAGTGTTGTCAACTTATCAAAACTGACGAGTCTCGTGAGAAACAACGCACAACAGTAATGGAAAATGACTTTAATATAATTGCTAAAAATATTAAGATCAATGGTTCAAGATTTATACTATAATTCAACACTGTTCGTTTATTCTAGGCCTGCGAAATTCAAGTCAAATCAATTTCTATCAATTTCTGTAGAAATTTGCTGGAGGAAGTTATACTCACAGGTTGTACAATGATGGTGTTCATGGTTCTTCTATTTCTTCTCTTGTTCATTTTAACATGTCTACACAGCAAGTTTCAGAAAAATGACAAATATACTGTTTAATATGACCTTGTCATTAGAGGTGAGAAAGAGAGTTCTGCAGTGCTATATAACCACTATACTAACATATGGGTGGGAGTCTTGGACAATACACAAACTGGAAAGTGGGAGATTGGAGGCAACAGAGATGTGGTTCTACAGAAGAACACGGAGAATACCATGGACTGCCAGAAAAACTAATATAGAGGTGTTAAAAGAGTTAAATGCGAAACGGACCTTAATCAACAATATAAGAAAAAAAGCAATCTTCTTTTTTTGGCCACTTCATGAGACAGGCAGGTTTAGAGAACATAGTCACAACAGGCAAGTATGAAGGTACCATAGACAGAGGGCGATAACGTGAGAAAATATTAGACAGTTTGACAACCTTGCACGGCAAGGAAACAACAACGACTTTGATACATAATACTGTGGACAGAGAGCTGTGCAGAGCCATGACCGCCTACGCCACCCGGCATGGCACCTGATGATGATGATGATGACACAGCAAGTTAAAATTGTATTGTGAAGACATGTTATCCAGTCTTGCTAATTGATAACATGGTGTTCGTACAATTCACAACCTGGCGTCTCCAACTTCAGCCCCTCTACTTGCTTGGACAGGACTGTGGTCTTAGTTTTCAGCTTCTTTTGGTTGGACTAAGCCCCACCTCTACTTCAATGAGTTGGCCTCAATTTGGTTCATAATGTTTGAAACAAAATTTCACAAGCGTTCTCCGATCAATCTTTCTGAAGAACATCCCTATAATCACAAAAGCATTCTCATTTCTTTTCATGTCATATTGAATGATCAAATGTAAAGTTCTGATAAACGACGATAAACACATTAATCACTGTCGGATGCTGACGTGAAATAATACACACAACAATACACAGAATATAATCGTACAAATAACAATACACAAAACATAATCGACGTTTTGACCAAAAAAGGCCTTTGTCAAGTAAAGCACATAACATCAAAATACGACGAGTAGATAACGTCACAGCATGACATATTGCTATAGCATTACGATCACACAGTTCACTAATTCTAAGGAAAAAAAACACAAAACTGTTTTCATTTCCGGGAATAATATCTCATAGCTATACCAAAGTGTTTCGCTGCAGAAATGTTATTGGTCTCATCAATTAATATGCTGAATGTGTTGTTTCCAATATAATAGACCAAGGGTTTCTTTTTAATATGTTGCAAGCACATCTGAAATAACTGCACTACACGTAGATCTTCTAGGCTTCAGGTTTTTTTTGCATGTATTACTGTCACCATATTGTACTTTACCGAGTTAACTTAAATGATTGATAGTGCGCAGGCAACAACTCTCAATTATAAACAAACATACCATTACCTCTGTTTCTGTAACGTCATTGCTGAGTGTGAAAGTCTTCGTATTTGTTCCTTGAAGGAATATTCAGATTTATGTTTTGTTGTAATCTCGATACCGTTCAAATCTCCCAGCTATTGCACATTTGCAGTATAAACAATACAATTTAATGTCATTTATTTATAATGTTATTAGACAGTTTATGGTTGGTTGCTGATCCAGCAGTCCATGGGCTCATGCCCTTTGACACAATGCCATTAAAATGGCATATAGCTGTGAAGTCTGTGGGTTTTCGGCCCACCTCGGGCTAGAGCAGAGAATAACTATCACACCACCAGGAAGGTAGGTTTCAACTTATGCACTGCTCCAAGCCACTGAAGCCAAGATATGGTTCACTGTGCTCATTCCCCGCTACCAATTGTCTACTGGTTATGCCGAACCTCGCTATTGCTGCAGGCATGCAACAAAATGTTCATATCAAAAGGATTGTCACGTCCTGAGTGATGGGCCTCCGCCTTAGGGAAAAAAACAGTACTGTCGGTTTCCTCCTCCCCAGTGCTGTGCAGTACATCTCTGGCTTCCTCCCAACCACAGAGGGTGCATACATATATACAAGTATTAAAACACATTGCAACAACAAAACAAAAGCATGAGAAGCATAATTGTATAGATGATGTGCCATGAAGCTTCTATAAGAAGATAACTTCAATATAACGGCATGTCATCTACTAAGTTTTTGTGTTGCATTCTGTTTATCTAGTGGGCCATTGGTGAGACTCACAGACGCAACCGGCATGCGTTCGCCATTTTATATATATATATATATATATATATATATATATATATATATATATATATATATATATATATATATATATATATATATATATATATATATATATATATATATATATATATATAGGTATCTGGTAAATTAAATACTGGTGCAGTCTTAACGAAGATGCTGGAACAAGGGTCCATGTACCATCAAACGATGACAGTGAGTCTACCATTTACACACTATCTTTTAATTGTATTGTAAGTACAAGATTATAGTAATAGTTGAATGGCTTCAAAATCTAGCTAAATTTTACCAGGTAAAATATAAGCACGATAGTAACTTATTTTCTCAATTTATTTTTTTTACAGTTTGGCTTTTAGGGTTCCTAAAAATTTGTGACAGAGCTAAAAGTACTAAAAAACACAAGAAAATAAAGGAAAGCTCTAAAAAGCACGAACTTTGTCTAGAACAGGACTAAACTAATGCGACGGCACTATTTCTAAAATGTTGACACTAGATGACCTGGGGAAAAAATACCAGATCAGGTTGAAAAGCGCTAAATGGCAACATTATAATTTGTTCGCCGTTACTTTATGTACCATAGTTCCAGAAAAATCCAAATGACAAGATACGAATAAACGCTGGCTGAATGCCAAATCTTTTCTGTGTATCATGTGACTTTTGTCAAGAACGCTACTACTGAAGATCAACATTTCGTTTCAAATGTCTGTTTTTATTTTCTTTTTATGTCATACGTAAGAATGTTCTATATGGGTGGTCCTTTTGACGCTTATATATGTCTATTTCTGTACACACTGAATTTCTTAACTTTGTAAACAAAGAATTTTTAGATTTGTTACTCAATAACTATGATCATGAATTAAGATGATCTGTTGAGAGAAAGATTATGTTCATTGCGTTGATAGTTTTAAAAAAAATGAAATGAATTCCTTCATATTAGTGAAACCCAGCGTTACGAACAAAAACCGTCAGCCTGAAAATCGGAAATCAACTTACTAAAGTGATTCATTTCAATTTTCCTTTGATTTTTAGGTGGCGGACGACGTAAGGAATAAATATACTGACCAATGGAAATCACAAGAAGTTTCACATGAGTCACTTTAGAATGCTGTTTTCCAACTAGCCAACAGTGTTTTATTCTTTTCTTACTTCATGTTTTCTTGTGAAGGGAGTCCAGGGAAGCTTTCTATTCTGTGGGATGTGGAGATAAAAGCCGCTGTGTTTTATTGTGTGGATGATATTGATTAAAGCAGCATCATTGAGGATGATATTGATTAAAACAGCATCATTGGGGATGATATTGATTAAAGCAGCATCATTGGGGATGATATTGATTAAAGCAGCATCAGTGTGGATGATATTGATTAAAGCAGCATCATTGGGGATGATATTGATTAAAGCAGCATCAGTGTGGATGATATTGATTAAAGCAGCATCATTGGGGATGCTATTGATTAAAGCAGCATCAGTGGGGATGATATTGATTAAAGCAGCATTAGTGGGGATGATATTGATTAAAGCAGCATCATTGGGGATGATATTGATTAAAGCAGCATCAGTGGGGATGATATTGATTAAAGCAGCATCATTGGGGATGATATTGATTAAAGCAGCATCAGTGGGGATGATATTGATTAAAGCAGCATTAGTGGGGATGATATTGATTAAAGCAGCATCATTGGGGATGATATTGATTAAAGCAGCATCATTGGGGATGATATTGATTAAAACAGCATCAGTGGGGATGATATTGATTAAAGCAGCATCATTGGGGATGATATTGATTAAAGCAGCATCATTGGGGATGATATTGATTAAAGCAGCATCAGTGGGGATGATATTGATTAAAGCAGCATCAGTGGGGATGATATTGATTAAAGCAGCATCAGTGGGGATGATATTGATTAAAGCAGCATCATTGGGGATGATATTGATTAAAACAGCATCAGTGGGGATGATATTGATTAAAGCAGCATCATTGGGGATGATATTGATTAAAGCAGCATCAGTGGGGATGATATTGATTAAAGCAGCATCAGTGGGGATGATATTGATTAAAGCAGCATCATTGGGGATGATATTGATTAAAGCAGCATCATTGGGGATGATATTGATTAAAACAGCATCAGTGGGGATGATATTGATTAAAGCAGCATCATTGGGGATGATATTGATTAAAGCAGCATCATTGGGGATGATATTGATTAAAGCAGCATCAGTGGGGATGATATTGATTAAAGCAGCATCAGTGGGGATGATATTGATTAAAGCAGCATCATTGGGGATGATATTGATTAAAGCAGCATCATTGGGGATGATGATCACTTCTAGAAGACGCCGTTGAACCGCCTACAGTAAGTCATCATTAGCCATGATTAACTCCTCATGTACTGATACATTGTATACAAGTTTGTCCGTTCTCTCATTGCTGTGAACTCTTCACCTAAGTGTCCAAAGGAGTAGACCATGTGACCTTCATATTCGTGCCGCCTTAATATAATGGACTGTTCACAATTGAAATGTCTGGCAACTTCCCTGACGAGGCATGGAGGAAAAAAAAGGAACAGGCCTTCTTTCGCTAAAAAACAGATAATGTTTTTCGTTAGTCTAAACGGGGGGTACATCATCGCTTTCGGCGGACCAGGGGTTAGCAGATAACCGAGATCCCAAAATTACCTCCCCGTGATGCATCCTGGAAATATAAATACAGTTGCTCGTGTTGATTCTGACTAAAACTTTTGGGGATTGTGTCCGTGAATGTGGCGGTAGCAGATGGTAAGACATTTGACTACAAAAATACAAGCAATATCTCCGTCACCTCTGCACCAACACATGCAGCAGCACTGTCGATACACAGTGAAACTAGTCAGTATGGCGGAAGTATTGAGGGGCGGCCAATGCAGATGTTACAAAGTGAGCAGATGTTATTAAGAATCGGTGCGTCAGCCACCATAAGGACAGCATAATGAGTACACTGAGAGGGAAGCACTGCGCTAGAGGAAAGCGTCATGTGCAAAGAGACCGGAAAACGTTTCCATGGAAATCGGACACAGAGCTGAGGTATATATCCATATATATAGATATACGCGAGTGTTGTCTCCAAGAAACAGCTGGATTATATAGATATAAACCATGTGTTGCTGCCGTTGTTGACATTTACTCTGGTCTTGCATAGCTGCTTTCACAATCATAATGAGCTTCTTGCGGAATGTTCATTTAAGGTTGCGCGCATACTAATGACGTCACAAATTGTGGCGAGTCTACCAATGGCGTCATAAATAGTGGCGCGTCTACTGATGACGCCATCAATGGTGGCGCGTCTACGAATGACGACTCAAGTTCTAATTTGTAATATGCACTTTCGCTAGACAACAATAACTGATGATGACAATAGTTTCAGATATGTGATGTTGCATATCTCTGGTGTGAGCGGAGATGAATAAAAAGTCCAATTCTTACCTAAAATCATCTGCCACATTTAGGACATGTGTAACATTGTGAATACGGGTATGGTTGTATCTTGAATAGAATTGACATAAAACGTGGGAGTTCACGTAGCCGTGACTTAAAATAGGGGGATTGTGTTAGGAAATGAATATATTTACAACGACAAGTCGCTAGATTCTTGAATCAAAAGAAAACAACTCACTAAACAAAAGCATGTAACGAAAGAAAATGTCTGAATAACTAAAACATGTTACTATATAGTTCTATAGGGCGGAGTACAAATTGTAAACCGTTGAGAATTTAGAGTGAGCTTGAAAAAGAAAGAATCATCAGAGAGTTGAAACGAAGGTTGTCCGATTTGATTGATAACTTACTATTGTTTTCTGATGTGTCTAACAGCGGGATCCTATGATTGTGATTTTTCCATGGATAATTATTATTGTGATTAGCTGAGAGATTCGACGTATAAGTGATATAGTTATAGAATCTATTAAAGTATTATGTGACTTGTGCAGATAAGTGTGGAGTGATTTGACATTATTATTGTTTGTAGGCCCAAACCAACTTTCGCCAATAGAAAGGTCTTTATCCTATCTATCTGTTGTCATTTCAACTTGTGCCGTTAGCGTCGTACCGGGGAATGGGGGGGGGGGGGGAGGTGAAGAGAGAGTGATTTTGATTTTTTGTCTTTGGATATTTCAGTTGCATTTGCCATGGTTAGGGTTTAGGATTGGGTTTTAAGGTTTAGGGGTTAGGGTTTCGGTTTGAGGGTTGGGGGTTGGCGTTTGTGGTTAGGTTTAGGGTTAGGTTACGGCTGGGACAAGGGTGGGGTTGGGGTTGGGGTTGGGGTTGGGGTTAGGGTTAGGGTTAGGGTTAGGGTTAGGGTTAGGGTTAGGGTTAGGGTTAGGGTTAGGGTTAGGGTTAGGGTTAGGGTTAGGGTTAGGGTTAGGGTTAGGGTTAGGGTTAGGGTTAGGGTTAGGGTTAGGGTTAGGGTTAGGGTTAGGGTTAGGGTTAGGGTTA